>NQII01005137.1:160556-172763 GCA_002778355.1 Clitarchus hookeri | reverse complement strand
AGAAAAAATTAACTTGTCTGTAGTTTTGCGGCGATTTCTGAAGAATATTTTACTAACACTGTTCCGTAAATTGGGAAAAAAAAAATTATAACAGCGTGTTACGAGTATTTTAAAAGAGTTTTTAAAGTTGCAGGATACAAGGCCGTACTATGCGTATACGATGTTTAGATGGCTGAGGGTCGCTAAGGGCAACACAGACACGCGCATCAAATGCAATATCATAATATTAGGAACTGAATTGGTGTGCAGTATTTTCGTCACAAACTCACCTCTACCCGACTTTCTGCGCTGTTCCATAATTTTGTGGTGAATTTCTAACCATAAATTTGTGCTGCAAATTTCTGTTTTACTTCAAATATCTCCTTCTAGGATATTCCGTACATGAAAAAAAAAAAAACAAAAAAAAAAGCAATATACTAAAAACGCCTGTTTCAGCAAATCTCACTTTCAAAAATCTATTATTTAAACGGGAATGAAGAATGTAAAATAACATTGGACGTTGATTTTTATAAACTTTTTTCGTTTGCAGGCATCCTTCACACACGTTACGTAGTTTTTGAAAATAAAAAATATATATACGTTAACAAGCTTAACTATGCTCAGAAAATTTTCATCCCTTCGCTATAAGTTTAACAATCCGTCCTGTATATGATAACAATTTTTCTCTGAGGTGTATCTAACGGACTGCATTATCTGCATTTAATGACGTGAATAATGCACGTCAGAGCGAAACCGGAAAAAATAAAAAGACAGTAGAATACGTGCTAAACAGTATCTTTGGTCAACATTTTAATCTGCTTGGTATTTTCTCTGTTGTTAGAAACAAATGTTGTTAAATGTGCTGTACAGAAAATAACAAATTAATTACCATCTGCGACGAACGTTCTTCAAAACGGACACATCACACATAAATAATTTTATTATTGCTGGTTTGTCTCAAAAACCATAGAAACGTGTTGGTGACAGGTGATGATGTTGGAAGTATTGAACTTAATTGCTGGTTTTGTTTGCTCAAAATTTTATTATATTTAGTATCTAAAATGTTAAAAAAATTTTAAGAATAATTATAGAATACTGAAATTTTGTATTCAACGCCCTTAATTTTTTTTTTTAATTGTCAGCTATATTCCGATAAATATAATTTTATATGTATAATTTATAATTATACATTTCCGTCAATTCAGTATTTATAAAAAAACAAAAAGTCCCCTGAAAGTTATGGTGAAATACAAGCAAAACGAACGCGTCAACCAAATCAACTGCTGTATAAGGATCGGGCAGGGAGCACTGGACGAGCTAATCAGCTCAATTGTGCCCTGGCCCTTATTTGCGCGACGGCGGCCTTCATTTCGTCGATAATGGACTGTTTGTGTCGCCGGCTGGATTCACTCAGCACTCCCATACTGCAGCGGACAGGTGGGCGTTAATGGCGGCGTTGTCCGTGTCACCTGACCTGCCGCTCCCGAAATGACAGCTCCGATGAGGTGACGCAGGTGGGGTAGAATTGTATTCTGGGCGGGCTGGTTTTGACACGTTCGCTTTCTGTTTATAGTCTAATGGTAATTTCTTCGCGCTTTCTGAATCAAACCTTTGAAAAACACACCATTAATGACGTGTTTGGTTTTTTCCTAAACATATCATACATCGCAAGCATTTCATACTTGTGTTTACATAAAACTGCCTTATTTTTGATTAAATAGAAATGTAACATATATTAAATCTTAATTATATATTTTTTCATTAATAACTAATATAAGTTAAAACAGTGGCCAAATAGGTGTGTTGGTAATGTCTAGTAAGATATAGTTCTTATGCAAAATATTATTTCACTGAGTGCGCACGAATGCTGTGAGCTGGTCCTCTGGTGTCATTTCCTAATCTTTGTTTGCATGAGGCGGAGAAATAACCTGGAAGTAAAGTAAAACATTAGCAGGGCTTCAGAAAAGTTGGAGGTAACCGTGAATGTGTATACCTGCACTTGCGCGAAGAAACTTTTCAACTAGTTAGAGCGATGTTTGTGCTAATTAACAACTCTTTGGGGATTCTTTTTTTTTTATATAGAATTGGCCCTATAGTAATAGAAGTATAAATTTTTAATTACGAGAATTTATTTGAAGAGTTTAACCTAAAGAGGTGAATCCGACCAATTCAATGGGCTCGACTAGGGGATTGGTAGCTACCGATGGTTTTTCATAAGGATAGATTTACTTCATTTCGACTTCAACTTGGCGTCAAATAATTGTACAGTGTTTTTACAGACAAATGAAGAGAGGAGTTAATTATATAAAGAGTTAAAATAACAATATTCATACCAGATCTGAAGACACTCCTGCATTATCGGTAAAAGAATCTTGAATTCGGCAGTGAGACACGCAGTCACAGGGTGGCATCAAATTTTGCTGGTTATGGACAGGCAGAGAGACACACACTTTAACTAAATACATGCTCATAGCATGTATAGATATTCGCGGCATTGTGCATGGAGAATTCGTCCCCGGGTGCCAGACCGTCAATAATGAGTCCTGTTGCCAGTTTTCGATGCGTCTTGAGAGAGGATAATCGGCGAACGCGTCCAGATTTGTAGAGCGCGGGAAACTGGATGCTCCCCGACGGCTATGCACCGTGTCACCGAGTTCTCCTCACATGTGAATTTATCACCGGAAAACCGACATGGCCTTTGCTTCTTCGCCCATCCTACTCGCCAGACTTGGCTTCTGCGGACTTCGGCCTCTTCGCGAAGATGAAGATTCAACTTGAAGGTTCGCCGTTTTGACGCCTTTGCGGAGATCCAGCACGAATCGTAGAAGGTGCTTGGTAAACTTCAAGAAGAATGCTTACGTGACCTATCGTAGAAGAGGCAGGAGAGATGGAAGCACTGTATTGCTGTGCAAGGCGAGCTGCTTTGTAGGCTACATTACCTTCGCGGCCATAAGTAATGTACTTGATTGTAAACAGATGTAGCATCCAAACTTTTTGATATCACCTCGTAATTATTCACGCAGAAGATATTTATTCTTTAACAGTGAATTTAGCGAGACAGGAAACAACAGACCGAGTAACTGAACGAAAAAATTCAACATTTACAAGTAAATACGATGTAGATATACATGGACTGGGATAACAAATTTCAAAAAATCAAACGCCACGCTTTTTAAATGAATAATATGACAGTTTCATTGCCTATAAAGTAATAATCATTTGCACAGAAATTTTCAAGAAATTAGTTAAACAAATAACTTTTCAGAGAGAAAACACTTTCGGCAATTTATTTAACCGTTATAACCCTCTGAGGCAGAACTGTCATTTCAATATTGGTTACCAGAAGCAAGGGTTTTTCCTTTGTACATAAAATTAAAAACAACGCTTGGGGAAACTGTGCTGTAAAAAGAAAACGTTGTGATTGATTTTATGCAAGGTAACATATGACCAAACAAATTGTCAGAAAAATTACAATAGATTTTGCAAGTTGCATATTATTTGGCAAAACAACGTCACATATATATTTACAAAAATATAACCAGTTACGAGTAATATCAAGTGCGCTGTCATGTGAGCCTTCTGTACAGTGAATAGTGCTATTATTGCTCATATTGGCCGGGTATATATTAATAAACACTTTGAGTTTAATTTCGTACAATAAAAAAATAGTTACAAGTGAAAGACTGAAATACAATACGACGAATGAAATTAATTTCTACGAGCGAACACAGCGCTATTGATATAAATTGTGTATTATATTAAATAGTTAATAATACTTTTGAAAATATTTTGTAATAGTAAAAAGCACACTAATTTCCTGAAATATCAACAGAAATGTGTAATTCTAAACTCATTTAAGGGCTCTCTCTCTTAATCTCATCGTTTGGTGAACCTGCCCTATCACTGAAACCCTGAAAAATTCACTCCAGAGTAATGACATCAGTATTTGTCTAGTTGTAAATATTTATTTCCAATATTTTTTATAGATTTAGAATGCAAGATTACATGAATGTTAGGGAATTACGGATCCGCTGTAGTTATATTTTTGAAAAGTTGAACTCACGTCACACTGACCACAGCGTTTGCCTGTTCCATTCTGCCAAAACATAACTAATGACCACTTCCATATAAATACTAAACAGGTGTTTTTCATTACTTTTTTTTAAAAAAAGCAAAAAACAAGAGGATATGATGCTAAGGAAATAAGGAGAATTTCTTCCACATACATCAATTTTCTTTGATATTTGTATTGCAGATATAAACCTCCTTTCTGCAACGATAAAACTGAACACATTATCTGCATATACGCCTTTATCGAGGTACGATTGTCCCAAATTTCACTGATTGCATTTGTCAACACAGGCTAGTTAGCTAGGGAAGTATTATATTTCACTGGAGGAAATAAAATAATTTTATAAACAACATGACAACTCCTAGGTTCCTTAATTTTTTAAGAGCTACAAAGGAAAATGCGTTTCGAACTTTACAGTATATCCATAATCACAGTAGGTAGTAAAAATTCCAAGCGTTTGAAAAAAATGGTCTGGACTCACCAAGCACTTCTGTATGTAATTGTTCTGGAATATTTTCAAGTCATCGTCATATTCTCCGCAACAGCACGCAGCCTTCGAAAATATTTGATTCTAGGAATGGTACGTACCTGTGGACAAGGAGAAAACACAAAATAGATAAACAAATAAAACATATATGTTAAACTTATTTCTGAAAATTTCAGAATTTTTTCAATATCGTGACTACACGTATCCCTACAAAGATTAACAAACGAGATATAAATTCGGACACATGTTTTGTTTGAGTATGGTCTGTAGAGTCGTGTTATAACGTCAAATAGGTCAAAATAAAGTCAAATGCACCAAAATAACGTCAATATAGAGAAATGCCAATCAAAACTCAACACTTTGTTAATTTATTTATGGAGGAATAGGATTAAATCATTTAATTTATACAGTTGTTAGCAAATGTAAATTAAGCACTCGAAGGAATAATCCAGCTGGTGTAAATATTGCAGGCGTAGTATAGGGCATGCGAGTATATGAGAGGTTTACATTTCCAGAACAGTTAGTTGAACTAATTTATTCCGGAAAATCCCACACAGTGAGAATACCACTTTGCTCTAAATTGCATTAAATCATTTTGAACTCACATTGTTTCCTGCATGAAAGCTTGCGAAATTATGTCGATGGGTGCGATTCTCATTCACATTTCCGCTATTAGAGTCTATTTGAAGTTTATTCAATGTGTTTAATCAAACCATTGAAAAATAAGCCTATATATTACACATTAGGTTGTTTCCTAAATATTCCATGTATCGCAAGCGATTCGCATTTGTGTTAACGTAAAAGAACCTAATTTCTGGATAAACTGGCCTATCTTATATATTACCTGTAAATTACAATATTCCATTTATATTAATAAGATTTATAAACGGTAGTAAAATAGGTGAGTTGGCACTGCTTAGTAAGAAATATTTTTAATTCATAATATTATTTCACTGAGTGCCCACGAATGAGATTCGTCGCCTCTTTGGTGTAATTTTCTAGACTCGGTTAAGGNTGATATCACCTCGTAATTATTCACGCAGAAGATATTTATTCTTTAACAGTGAATTTAGCGAGACAGGAAACAACAGGCCGAGTAACTGAACGAAAAAATTCAATATTTACAAGTAAATACGATGTAGATATACATGGACTGGGATAACAAATTTCAAAAAATCAAACGCCACGCTTTTTAAATGAATAATATGACAGTTTTCATTGCCTATAAAGTAATAATCATTTGCACAGAAATTTTCAAGAAATTAGTTAAACAAATAACTTTCAGAGAGAAAACACTTTCGGCAATTTATTTAACCGTTATAACCCTCCGAGGCAGAACTGTCATTTCAATATTGGTTACCAGAAGCAAAGGTTTTTCCTTTGTACATAAAATTAAAAACAACACTTGGGGAAACTGTGCTGTAAAAAGAAAACGTTGTGATTGATTTTATGCAAAGTAACATATGACCAAACAAATTGTCAGAAAAATTACAATAGATTTTGCAAGCTGCATATTATTTGGCAAAACAACGTCACATACATATTGACAAAAATATAACCAGTTACAACGAGTAATATCAAGTGCGATGTCATGTGAGCCTTCTGTACAGTGAATAGTGCTATTATTGCTCATATTGGCCGGGTATATATTAATAAACACTTNATGTCATGTGAGCCTTCTGTACAGTGAATAGTGCTATTATTGCTCATATTGGCCGGGTATATATTAATAAACACTTTGAATTTAATTTCGTACAATAAAAAAATAGTTACAAGTGAAAGACTGAAATACAATACGACGAATGAAATTAATTTCTACGAGCGAACACAGCGCTATTGATATAAATTGTGTATTATATTAAATAGTTAATAATACTTTTGAAAATATTTTGTAATAGTAAAAAGCACACTAATTTCCTGAAATATCAACAGAAATGTGTAATTCTAAACTCATTTAAGGGCTCTCTCTCTTAATCTCATCGTTTGGTGAACCTGCCCTATCACTGAAACCCTGAAAAATTCACTCCAGAGTAATGACATCAGTATTTGTCTAGTTGTAAATATTTATTTCCAATATTTTTTATAGATTTAGAATGCAAGATTACATGAATGTTAGGGAATTACGGATCCGCTGTAGTTATATTTTTGAAAAGTTGAACTCACGTCACACTGACCACAGCGTTTGCCTGTTCCATTCTGCCAAAACATAACTAATGACCACTTCCATATAAATACTAAACAGGTGTTTTTCATTACTTTTTTTTAAAAAAAGCAAAAAACAAGAGGATATGATGCTAAGGAAATAAGGAGAATTTCTTCCACATACATCAATTTTCTTTGATATTTGTATTGCAGATATAAACCTCCTTTCTGCAACGATAAAACTGAACACATTATCTGCATATACGCCTTTATCGAGGTACGATTGTCCCAAATTTCACTGATTGCATTTGTCAACACAGGCTAGTTAGCTAGGGAAGTATTATATTTCACTGGAGGAAATAAAATAATTTTATAAACAACATGACAACTCCTAGGTTCCTTAATTTTTTAAGAGCTACAAAGGAAAATGCGTTTCGAACTTTACAGTATATCCATAATCACAGTAGGTAGTAAAAATTCCAAGCGTTTGAAAAAAATGGTCTGGACTCACCAAGCACTTCTGTATGTAATTGTTCTGGAATATTTTCAAGTCATCGTCATATTCTCCGCAACAGCACGCAGCCTTCGAAAATATTTGATTCTAGGAATGGTACGTACCTGTGGACAAGGAGAAAACACAAAATAGATAAACAAATAAAACATATATGTTAAACTTATTTCTGAAAATTTCAGAATTTTTTCAATATCGTGACTACACGTATCCCTACAAAGATTAACAAACGAGATATAAATTCGGACACATGTTTTGTTTGAGTATGGTCTGTAGAGTCGTGTTATAACGTCAAATAGGTCAAAATAAAGTCAAATGCACCAAAATAACGTCAATATAGAGAAATGCCAATCAAAACTCAACACTTTGTTAATTTATTTATGGAGGAATAGGATTAAATCATTTAATTTATACAGTTGTTAGCAAATGTAAATTAAGCACTCGAAGGAATAATCCAGCTGGTGTAAATATTGCAGGCGTAGTATAGGGCATGCGAGTATATGAGAGGTTTACATTTCTAGAACAGTTAGTTGAACTAATTTATTCCGGAAAATCCCACACAGTGAGAATACCACTTTGCTCTAAATTGCATTAAATCATTTTGAACTCACATTGTTTCCTGCATGAAAGCTTGCGAAATTATGTCGATGGGTGCGATTCTCATTCACATTTCCGCTATTAGAGTCTATTTGAAGTTTATTCAATGTGTTTAATCAAACCATTGAAAAATAAGCCTATATATTACACATTAGGTTGTTTCCTAAATATTCCATGTATCGCAAGCGATTCGCATTTGTGTTAACGTAAAAGAACCTAATTTCTGGATAAACTGGCCTATCTTATATATTACCTGTAAATTACAATATTCCATTTCTATTAATAAGATTTATAAACGGTAGTAAAATAGGTGAGTTGGCACTGCTTAGTAAGAAATATTTTTAATTCATAATATTATTTCACTGAGTGCCCACGAATGAGATTCGTCGCCTCTTTGGTGTAATTTTCTAGACTCGGTTAAGGTTTATTCTACTCAGGTTGGGAAACTCAATGCTTTCAGTTCGGCTAGTACATGTTCTTCACCGCAAGGTTGCACTGACGTTGTGTGTGCACCAGGGTTTCTCTATTTTGTACGTAAGTAAACAGCACAATTAAAATTTCCATAAAATAAATATAATTGTGTAAAATCTTCCGATTTCTCTTATGTAAGACCCTAAATAAAGAATAAAATAAACTTTTTTATTCGCACTAGAGTGAAAATATAACAAACACATTAACATCATGTGTAATATTCGGTCGTAAACTCAGTTTAGCAAAACGTTGGCTTGCACAATTAGTTAATTTAGATATGACAACTAAGTTGAAAAAAAAAATATTAAAGTGGTAAAAAATACTTTTGCGTGGAGTTTCCTTGAGCGAAAGCACAACAGTTTAAAGTTCGTTGTGATGACATTTATATTTATTTTGCACAGAAATAAGTTTACTTATCAACACTCAATGCGAAACACAGTTATACTTTTTGTAGTTGAACTTTTGAACACTGTTGGAGGGCATGAATAGTAGGCACGAAATAATTTTTTAACACTTAAAATTTTGACTGGGGAAAGAATATATCACAATTCGAGCCAAACACAAACTTTTATTACACACAAATAATAATAATTTCTCAATTTACGGCGAGTTTAAAAGTTACCTGTTTCGAACAGAAACGGAAATTTTCCTCGTGCCAAACTCTCCCATACGAAATCCCGTTTTGTTCCTAACCTGAGTATGATAAACCTTATCTCGGTTAAGCTTCGTTTATTGAGGAGGCAGAATATCCTGAAATAAAAAATTTAGCAGGGCTTCATGTGAGTTGTGCAAAGTAACAGGGAGTAAATTATTGTTGAGCATCGTTAGCCTCATGTAGCGCAGTTTAGGATTTTCGTGATGGGCATATTATCGCTGCGTTGCGTTCCATTGCAACTTCCACTCCGCTTATTGTTTTCGCATGGAAATTAAGTGCGAGGCTAAATTAAATATACTAATCTAAGAAAATGTGCTTGACGTTTCCGAAACTTATAAAATATATCGAATTAAAGTTACCTGTAAAATTAGATAACTTCAAAATATTGGAAACAGGGTAGAAATGGTCTACATCTATATGTTTGACATTTAAGTTATCACTTCTGAAACCCTTTTCAATGCCATTTTTCGGCTCAATGTAAATTTTCCCCCATGTGTACAAAATAAATTAAATGTGCCTCATGGTCATTATTTTTTACTATAACCAAAGTGACAAAGAAATGATTACACAAAAAATACATTTGTACGTTTACAAAACTTTTTGTAATATTCACAGTTTCAATAACCTTAAATATCAAATTTTATATAGGTCCACTGGAAGTACACATAAAAAATTTAAATTTTTCTTATTGTAGTTTAAACATTTGCTTGTAAAACTAAAAATGTAATAATGCAGTCTTTTGAATGTTAAGTATTTTAGATATAAATGTGTATTCAATTTAAGCAGTCTTTCGCTGTACTACATCTACAATAAATTCGGAAGAAAAATATTTACTATTATAAAATATAAGGGCAAAAATATAAGAATCAATTCATAGCATTTTTCAAAAATTAATATCAAAAATTTGATTTATTGTTTTTAATAGTATATACTGAGAGCATACAATTTTGGTTAGAGTCAGCATAAGTTTATGGCCCATAAAATATCGCCGCTTAGGTTTTTGAGAATGCTGAATTGAAAATTTGCTACAGGCGTGATAAAAATAATGAAATTCGTTATATTTGGGCGTAAAATCCATGATAGTTAAATTACATTCTGGTCAAAATTTAAAAAAAAATAAAAATCAATGAGACGTGGCACACAGGCACATCAGTTCATGAGCATTTGATTCTTACTAACAGAAGTCTACAAACACCTTAGGAAAGAGAGACAATTCCAAGCACAAGATATTGGTTATATGAGCATTCAGTAGCGCTCACTGAAAGAGTCTTATAAGAACCCATTGACTTAACTCTTCTAATGCGAATGTATCCGCGGTTGTAGTAGCCAGACAACTCGCCTCCCACCTGGGCGAACCTGGTTCGATTCCCGGCGGAGTCGCTCCAAGATTTTCGCATGTGGGAACCGTGCTGGACGATGCTGCCGGTTGGCGGGTTTTCGCGGGGATCTCCCCTTTCCGCTGGTCTTGCATTCCGGCGCTGCTCCACCATTCCAAGAGTATCGTCGTCCTACTTGGCCCATTTTACTGTGTTTTCGCAGAGTTGCTTGGCCGGAAGTTCTGCCAGTCTTTTGATCATGTCCTGGATCATCGTTGGCGCCCAGATGCACAAGAATATGGGCGCGGAGAGGTTCCCATATCTACACATGTCCTCTGACAGGGGTGAAGAAATGTTCAACCTCAGTGTGCCAGCCACATCCGCGTATGTATTACTGAAGCTGAAACTACGCACAAAGTATCCACATAGTACCACGTTATCCCAAAGTTGTTTACTGTTGCTATTTTATACTTAGGCTGATTAAAAAAAAATTTGTGATTACATTTATTTGGACACATGCACGATGCGCGCATTTTCACTACTCAAAAAAGATTTCCATCATCGAGATTTCTCAGTTACTAGGTTAATCATAGCCCAAGAGAAAGTATGGAATAAAATTCACACTGTCTGAACAGAATACTACGCCAGATTTGACAAATATCTTTGTATTTCACCGGCTGTGCAAGCGAACATTTGCATGTACATAAATTGCAGGTGCTGCTAAACGATTTTCAGTTGTGGGTATATCTTCATATCAATGCTACTAGTGAGTAGTTTCATCTAGAAAGTCACAGAAGAGTGGTTTATGAGCAATTTTCCAAAAATTAAATTTACGGCATTTTTCTCTAAATGAGACACAATGAATAGTCAGTCAGCTTNCTAAATGAGACACAATGAATAGTCAGTCAGCTTCTGTAACTCGCATGAGAATAACTACTGGATACGACGTTAAAAATATTCGTGTAGACTGTATAATAATTTTCCACAAACACTTTTCGTATTGCCGACGTAAATTACGTCACCAAAATACAACTGATCTGTATGTAAATTGCCGTAACATTACGACACGGGCGAACAAATATTACACCATCAGCAGTTTTCGTAATGTTCTCTGCAACTTCAAATTACGTCAGCAACACTCGAAGCTTAAATTACTCAAATGGGCAGGATTAATAATATATTATTGTACGTAGGAAGGAACATTTGATTGGGACACTTTCAACTCGACAATATATTGGCAAAGAGGCGGTCAACGGATTGAACGTTGTACAGTGCAGTTACACTGAAAGAAAAGATTCGTTAGTGGCTACAAAAAATGTTTGGTTGATGCTTTCCATGGCGAAATTTTTTTGCCTTTAAAAATAGATCGTGGTGCTTAAAACACGTATAAACGCTATTTAATGCTCACTAAGTTATTTGTTCATTATTAATAAATGTATTGCCTGCCACCAAAACAATTACTTGGCAGCAATAGCATTAATGTTATCCACAGTAACAACATTTTGCTTCGACAGCAAAACTAAATCGGTTATATTCTGCGCGTGCGCTCTGGTTAACGTATTCGAAGTGGCCACCTTCCGTCTGGCCACGACGCCATATTTTTTTGTGTTGGTTTCTTTGCATCGGGTTACGAACTAATTCATAAGGGATGATGTAAACGTCATATTTTCGTAGCAATTAATATAGCTAAACGGATTCAAACATTAGTTAAATTAATATTCTGGCCTCTGGGATGGATTTAATTTTGCTATTATATGTAGTAAAATTATTCTTGTCATTTTCGGCGAGTTATTAATACGGTAATTCGTCAAGACGCGACGATGCCGTGTGTTAAGTCTTGCTCGAAGTTTCTGCAGTCGTTGGAAAAGTGGAGGTGCTAGAAAGTATGCTTGGCGAGCAATTAAACTTTTGTATTAACAGTCATACTAATTTTTCCCGACCCAATATATAACGTAAGGTATTTCAATAATAATTATT
>NQII01005137.1:139244-158051 GCA_002778355.1 Clitarchus hookeri | reverse complement strand
AAAGCGTTTAACTGAGTGTTTTTCTGTCATTTTAACACCCTAGCATACCCCTACTAACCTCCATCCACCCTGTATCGTTATTTTGGATAATTCAAATTCGTGGATAATTCGAAGTTTGTTTTGGTCCCTTGAGCTTCGAATTATCCAAGTTCCACTGTATATATATATATATATATATATATTTACTGAAAGTAACATTCGTATAACGAGGTATATTTACGCGAAGATGGTAAATTACGCTATGTACGCGAATTCCAAAAAAAAATAAAAAAATATTATACGGAAATTTGAGTCAATAGATTCAGAACTAGTAAACTGGACCGCTTTTCGCGGTTTCCGTATACTAATTTACAACGGGATTCATTGTTATAATATGCAAACTGTAATAATTATATATGAATATTCTATTATGTTTTAGTGGCTTAGTAAGTTATTCGTGGAGTTTTTTTCACAAAAAATTATAAATGTTTTAAATTTATAAACGGAAATTATTTTAACATTCTGGCTAGGTGACAATATTTAGCATTCGCAGATAAAAAAAAATTAACATTGGAGTTATACCCAGAGTATTTAGAACAGTTACATGATAAACACGAACATAATACTTTATACTAAGGCAGACGTTAAAAATGATCACATATATTGAAAATGAATCAATTATGCATTATTAAATATTTTTTTTAATTATTTATTAAACAATGTTATATTCAGATATACTTACACGCATATTTACAGTAATGAGACACGCACTCCTAAACATGTGTAGGAATTCATGTATAATTACATTTACGTACACAATTGTCTACATACACATGTATGCCATTCTTTGGTTAATTTTTAACTACAAATATCATAAAAAAACACATCAAATACCTATTACATTAGAAAACATTAAAGGTAAAAATATGACAGAATTGAGAAACAAATGGAAGTTATATAAATATTAACATGAACTTATATTGCTTTTACTAACATTTATATTTACAATGTAATAACTGCATTATCTACTGATTTTCCTAATTATACAGACATTAAATGTTATTTGGACAACAAAGATAATTCGTTTTAATATTTCTTATTACATCATGATATAAAGAGTTAAAATAACTGGCGATATAATTTTGCATATATGAGGGTATATCAAACAATGACTCCAATACGTCTTGGTTTTAACAGGTTTATTTGACGGGAGTTCATACACAAATTCCCAGCAATGCAACTATTTTTCCGAGAATTAATTCATACATTACTGACCCTGCGAGTTCTGGGCCTGAAAAGCTGATTACAGTGTTCTGGCTAACGTTTCCGATGCTGTGGGGCGCATTAGGTTACAGGACGCGTCCCTGAGTGAAAACGTTGTTACTTAACAGTATTCTGCTGTTTGGTGTTGCTCCGGCGGTCACTTTTGCTTGTGTTCTGGTGAGTTGGATGGCCCTGTTGCAGACCCTCTGACTAACGGTTCCGTGTTCTCTCCTCTTCCGTTCTCGGTATCTCCTTCTGCGTCTTGATGTGGTGCTCTGTCACCATCCGGTGGCGCCTTCTTCCTCGCTGGTTGGTGCCTCTCGTGAGGCCACCACTCGTGTCCCTGGTTTGGTCTCACGTTTCGCGTCCCGATTTGGCGGTACGATTGTTCTGACTGAACTGACACTGGTTCAGTGACTCACCTCGCTGGAGGTATGTGTTTTTGACGTGGGTGGAAATCGCCAGCATATCTTAGCCTTTCTTTGGCGTGTCCAGGTTTCACAGGGTTGCTAGAAGGAGGGGGGTGTTTCCAAGGCAACCTTGACACGTGTATGCTCCGGCCTGTGTCTCGAGGAAGGTGGCTACTGGAGGGCCCTTGCGGGAGAGGGTGGGGTATGGGGTGTGTTGTGACAGCTGAGCTACTATGTTGATATGGCACACGTCAGAGTAAATATGAGAATAAAAATATATATTCATGCAAGTTTCAAGAAGTTAATTTAACACAAAATTTGCTTCCTGCTGAAATGTTTCTTGCAGTCACAGGAAAGGCATTTTACAATTTCTTTGAAATTCGACACTTAATTCATCATGCATTTATGGTCTAGCTTCAATTTTTTTTTACTTTAAATGTTACCTAAAACTTTAATTTTCATGAACGGGAAAAGAAATTTACAAGAAATGTTTTTCGTGGAACTCCAATCATATAACGTTTTCATTTTTGTTTTTTATCCTAAGGTATTTCTACAAAAAGTAATATATACTAAAATTTTTAATTTGTGAAGTTAATATAACTTATTATTTTAATATAAATATTCACTATCATACATTATTCAGACTGTTATGTATAGTCACCGTAAAAAATTACGTAACGGGTTAAAATATTAATTTTATTACTGTGAATGTAGTCAACATTTTGGTTTTCTCCAGCCAAACACACTACTGTGATATGAATGCAGTCTGCATGAAACACAGATAATAAACACAACAGAACAAAAGCATATCAATTTAAAATAAAAGTTACACATTCAGAGATTTTCAGTCCATTCTATTAGGTAATAGATCATGTAGATAATAATGTTAGACTCTTTAGTTACAGCTCTGCAACACAGTGAGGAAAGTTACAATTGCTGGAGTCCAAGGTCTTGAGGAAGACAAAAGTCAAGTGCCCTCACCCCCCTTCTCAGTTCTTCCCCACATCTCTTGTGACTCGACAGACAACAGATATCTGCGAGCTTCAGCAGGGATGCATTAACTGACCGAAAGTCATGTTTTCGACGGGCGTCAAATCTACTTTCTTTTGACCGACAGGCAACAGTCCGACATTCATCTGATAGACAGGCAACCGTTCTACACTGTACCTAATATACAGTTAACTGTTCCACAAGTCAGCTGCCATTTGGCCGACAGGCAACATTCCGACATTGAGCTGATATACAGGAAAACGTTCTAAAATGTACCATAGAGAGTTGACTGTTCCATTGATCAGCGGTTCGACAGTCAGCTATACGACAGGTCAGCTTGTAGACAGTTAACTGTTCGACCGACAGATGTTAGGCGTTTGTCTGACACATCAGCTGATTGAAATTAGCCAGTTAGACATTTCAAACTGGTGATTTCATTTCAACTTAATGTAAGTTGAATCGCTCGATCACCGTCACTACTGAGAAGGGCATCAGTGACAATTTATATAATCCATTAAGTAGTGCACGAGGAGCCATTTTTAGATTAAAGCCTACCAGAGTATGTAAAAAAATATAGGAGTACTTTACCATGCAGAGCCATACGATTTCCAAAGTCATCCACTCCTGCTGAGGAGATTACACCAGTATCGTTATTTCTTTCACAATCAGCGCTTCATAAATTTTCCATAACTTTGTTTATCTTGAAGTAAAAGTAGTCATATGCAAAAGTTTATTTTTTTCTCGAGTTTCCTTGAAATTTTTTGTTATCATTTAGCAGAAAAAATTCTACGCTCGATATTCTCAAGTTTTTGGATTACTTCATGCCAGCTTTCACTAGATAGTGGCCGATACAAGTGCCGTGTATGCCTAACGTTCAAGGTTTTCAGAGATAGGGCCCTCTCACTTGACCACCCACACCGAAAAAAACAGTTTTCTGACACGGGAAAATTTTTTTTGGTGGCCACACTACTGTTTCTTTTTCAATAAAGATCTTAGAAAATGTTTTGTCACACCAACAGAACATTTGTTTTTGTCATTTCGGTATTTATTGTTAAACACAAATGAACGCATTCGTAGTCACCTATAAATTCAATGCGTTGATAGGCATTTTATTTTATCGTAGCAAAAGGTTACGATGCTCACAGCAATATGTTTTATTGGGGGTCACAAATGTGTTTTACAGGTTACGGGCTTCGGTAGGTAAGTATGGTTTTGAAAACTTTAGAAATCCAAAATGGTCTTGAAGCCGACTTATATTTGAACCCCGGTCCTCAAAAATGCGAGACGACTATAACACAACTTCGCCACCTCGCTCGATGAGGGGCATTGTGACTTAAGCATGTGAATAAGTAATTATATTAAGTGGCATGCACACAAATATCTGAACACTTCACCTTACCGGAAAGTTTATTTTCTGGAATCGTGTGCGTGTAACATTTACTTACTTGGGATAAAATTATCACATATCCAATATGTATTTTCTTCAGAATATCCCTCGTGAATTAGTTCGCAACTTCATGCGAGGAGAAGAACTCTTACAAATACGCCCTCAAGGTCAGACAGGTGGCCGCTTGAAATACGGTAGAGCTTGTGTGCAGAACATAACGTATGTACGTAGTTTTGCAGTAGCAGCAAAATGTTTCATTTTGAACTACATAAATGCTATTGCTGCCAACTAAATATTTGGTGGCAGACAATGTAACTTCTCTCAATTAAGACTTTTTTTGTGAGTGCAAAATCAGTTTGGTACTTGTCAACCGACACGGTATTGTGCGCTACAGTCTGTATTTTTACCATCAACAAAAATTCACCTTTGAAAGCATCAACTAAGTAGTTTGTGTAGCCACTAACAAATCTTTTCTTTTAGTGCAGGCAGTGGACTTGTATGCAACCGCTACACAATCAGTATATATCCCATTCAAGATAATGTCTAAGTTTTCTGACGCCATGCTTATGTTCTACTTCCAAGATTTTCCTCCGCCTCATGCGAACAATGTTCAAAAGACTATGAAAAATTACATCAAAGGGACAGCGCCCCACAATCGTGCGCATTGAGTGTAACCATATTTTGAATAAGAACTATTTATTACTAGACATTTTGAACACGAATATTTTCTCCCATTTTTANAGTTTTCTGACGCCATGCTTATGTTCTACTTCCAAGATTTTCCTCCGCCTCATGCGAACAATGTTCAAAAGACTATAAAAAATTACATCAAAGGGACAGCGCACCACAATCGTGCGCACTGAGTGTAACCATATTTTGAATAAGAACTATTTATTACTAGACATTTTGAACACGAATATTTTCTCCCATTTTTATTCATATAAAATATAAATGACGTATCATAATATATAGACAAAATATAAGAAGATGTTTAAGTAAATAAAAAATAAGGTACTTAAATGTCAACACAAGTATGAAGCGCTTGTGATACTTGACGTATTTAGGCCACAACCATGCATGATCATACATGGGGTGATTTTTCCAAAGTTTGATTGAAAAAGTGTGGAGAAACCACGAAACGACAATAGCATATGGCTCCAAGCAACGTTTTTGTAAAGTAATATGCTCATGATAGAATGACCGCTTGTTTATTTCTGCTGTTTATTTTAAAATACCATGGCTATTTTGGCTCTGAAATTCTGTATGAAGACATGATTTCAAGTTAACTCTTCTAGCGAACTGCCTAAAACAGTTTCTAGAACTTCATATCACACAATAAATGTTTTTCAAACATTAGTTTTTCTCATATCGATGGACTGAATGGCTGTCTGTCGACTTTACCGTTAGGGCGACAAGGTGTATGCCTTTGGCCGTAGAAGACAGGCGACGTGAAAAAAGAGAATGTTTGATGAAGGGTTACGAATCGTGTCATCATAACTTAGTTCCTCTACCGCCAATATAAAATAAAACAAATTTTATGACATCAAAACAATTTTTGATATCTTGCTGTCGCAGGCATTTTATCATGATTTTCAGATTTTGTTTACAAAAAATAAGTTAGACAGAAATTAGAAAGAATTAATGCTATCTTTGTTTTACAGTGTCGGAGACATTTGTTCCCTTTGACAAAATATATATTTAATTCCACTATTTCTTCTAAAAAAATGTTGTTGACAGAGTGGAAAACCAAATTATCTAGCTTTATGCATTCTTTACAAAACGCTTGTTTCAATTAATGTTTAAAAGCTTTCATCTTTAAATTTTTGTGTGCATTATTTCTAATACACCATACAATCAAAAGCAGAATATATATTTGTATAGTACTGTTCATACTTTATTTTTACTCAGCATCTCTAAGGACTTATAAAGCTTATGATATAAAAATTTTAATATCTGTCCGTGTTCTCTCTTTGGGTTTTTACGTGATAGTGAGCAGTGAACAAACGTATTTACTGTGTATACAATAGAGTAAAAAAGTCTTCAAATGTAATTGCCACTCTTAAGGAAATCATATGTATTATAATATGTGTGTGTGTGTGTTTGAGATAAACATGTATCACAAAACCATATTTTAAAATATATGGGGACTGTTTCCTCACTTTTCAAACCTAAAGAAATTGATTAAAAAAAGGAAGGTTCTTAACGTAACAACTACGCTTGCACGTTATCATCGCGGCACGATAAACGGCAGCAGTCAGTCGCCGAACGGGCATGCGATTGGAGGTACCTAAACTGTTGTCGGCAGGGACTTTGTAGAAGTACTAACGCGGCTAGTAGCACAATTTTTGGGTTGTGTGAAAGTGAAGACTGCAAAACGTAAGCATCAATGGTCTTCATTAACTGTGCTTTGATTAGTGTTTTAAAAAACGATTTTTATTGTTATGGTGGCATAGTGCTTGAAGGCATTAAATCAAACATAATAAATACTTAAATAATTTCATACTTTTTATTTACTAGTTTCAAACATTTGTGAAATTTCATAAAAATGTTCAGGGAAAGTCAGTGAGCTTATATCTCACTTGATTAGTTAAGCAGCCCTATTTCTGTTTTATGTAACGCAACACGCTTAAGGTAACATCGCAGGATGAATTTTCTAAGGTTTGCCTACGCATTTTGCAGCACGTGACCCACCGAACCGCGAGAAAAGTAGCAAGGGTGGGTGTCAGGAATCAAACTCAGATACGTGAGTGATAGAGAAAGAATCTCTAAACGGACAGTATAATTTGATATTCACATGACAGCTCATAAAATCANGTGACCCACCGAACCGCGAGAAAAGTAGCAAGGGTGGGTGTCAGGAATCAAACCCAGATACGTGAGTGATAGAGAAACAATCTCTAAACGGACAGTATAATTTGATATTCACATGACAGCTCATAATATCCTGTTCAGCTTGGTAATTAAATTAATGAATTTGCGGACATGCCATTTTCTGTAATAGCATCTGTATTATTTTCAATTATACATTTATAAATTTAATAACATATTAGCAAAATTTCTGGAATCTTACATATATCGATACTAAAGAATATTTAATTTTTCATAGCGNTCTCTAAACGGACAGTATAATTTGATATTCACATGACAGCTCATAATATCCTGTTCAGCTTGGTAATTAAATTAATGCATTTGCGGACATGCCATTTTCTGTAATAGCATCTGTATTATTTTCAATTATACATCTATAAATTTAATAACATATTAACAAAATTTCTGGAATCTTACATATATCGATACTAAAGAATATTTAATTTTTCATAGCGAAAAAAAAATTGATTCTATTAGTAAGGAAAAGGAATGTAACAATTTTAATACCACTGTTAATTACATATCAATAACACGTTACAGAAAGGTACATGTATTCTTCAAGATAACTGAAAAGTCTATACAAATCAGAACTCTAGAAAAGTCAAATAGTTCATATTGCAAATATCGTAATTAGAAAAAAATTATTTATTTTACTTTATCATATTTTACTGATTTCTAATCCTTATACATAAATTGCATATACATTTATTGAATTATTTTCTTCTTTTTTTTTAGGAATTTAAGGTTTAATTTTGAATAAAAACTGTTTGGTATTTTTATATACAGTCCCTTCATTACAAGCCATGTGCTTATAATTATTTTTTGTTTTACAACTACATCTCCAAACAATGAGTTTATTACACTACTAAACGAAAGGGAATTTTTCTCACATTTAGTAGATGTGTTACCAAGTTAAAATTACAACAAATTTCCTCGGCAATATTTTTAATAGATAAGCTGGTTTGGTTCCTAAACATAGAAGATAAAAATTAACAAAATTCATGATTTTTTTCTCGTTAGCGCGAGACTAATTAAGAGGTTACTAATTATTTGTATAATGAAGTACAGTTACGTACATATAATTTCGTAAAATATTGAAGTTACCTAATTTAAGTTTTGCGTAATGCACAGCTAAGCACAAAGAAATTTATATCTGAAAAGGAATGTATTCAGTATGCATATTAAAATAATATGTATTTATATGGACTGTTAATGGTAAAGTGAACACTTTTGAAAGACCTCTCTTTTGGAATAATAGAAAATAAATATAATTTATTGCAGCCTAAGACTTTAAATTTCAAGTCCGGTGAAATAAATACGCTGTTCTTATTACTTATACGGCAATATATTTTTTTAAAAAGCCGTTAGAGGATAAGATATGACTGAAAGTATAAAGAAATACGGCCTTAAAAATTGTGCTCACTTTAGCGTAAACAGTCTTTACTAATTAAAAACTTATTTTGTCCTGTCTTATTGTATTGTATCCAGAATTTTGCTATTAAATAAATAAGTAGTAATTTTATTTTAAATAAATTACTTGTTTTGTATTTAAGTATGGCCTGTGACCTTAAACCAAGCGTTAATTACATTTCTTCTTGCTGGGATGCTGTGCAGTAAACCCCGAGTCATGTAGTATGCTCACAGTATGTGCAAAATTTAAATTTTCTTGCAGTTTGTTGATATGTGTTTTTGAGTGTGGCGAAATACAAGTGAATAATACTAGAGGTACAAACAGACGTAATGTGTATGTGATCATTAGAGGAAAGGATGGCGCAAGAGATTTGTCAGTCGCTGTAAAAATCTGAAATTTTATGTCTCATTTCAGTAAAAATTTGTGTAAAAAAATTAAATAATACATTTTTAAAAACTATTGAACATAAATATAAGTAAAATGCATGAATTATGAAATGATGGACACTCAATAGTAAGAACTGAGATTCATAAACATAAAATAGAAGAAACATAAAATTTTTTAAATGACGGTGTTAGTTTTTTGATAATTTAAACAAATATGTCATGTAGTTGGACCTTGGCGATATTCAATATATTGCGTAGAGAACCATTTTTTTTCGAAAGATTTCTAATTTTTACTTTAAAAATACACATTTTTATATAGTTAATATAATTGAAATATTAAGTACACAGATATACTACAAACCCGATATTAAGGTAAAAAAAAAAACATGGGGTGTGGCTGTGTCGGGGACACGGCCGTTTGTTTTGCGTGAATACGTCTACATTTTTAAGTTCCTAATTCTATAGAAGCAACATTTTGTAAAACTATTCCTTTTTTTTTAATTGAATCCTGGAGATTGCTTTGAAAACTTATTTTGGTAAAAACGCTATGCCACTTACTGACAAAACACTTTGCTGTGTAGCAGATAATGACCGTTACCGAACATGTAACAGTGACAACATTTACTTTGCCCTGGTGATTTCTTTAGAAATGTCAAAACAGGTGAATTCGCATTACTATCGAGGCAATTTGACACGGAGAGTGATAGCTCACACCAAGGTAGCAACGGTGACCACGAAGGTGGTGCTCGGATTTCGTTCTCACACTTACCTGACCGCTGGGTGACATGTGCGGCGAAATGTTCAAGCAACGGGACAGAGAAATATCACTGATATCAGTCTCATGCTACCAATCGATAGTCACGAACGGCGATGTTTGAGCGAAGCCATTTGTCAATACTCCCTCTCCACCAAAAATTTTTATTTCTCCCAGCAAAAACAGGAGCAACCAGTGACACAGTGAAATTTGGAAAATAAATCACAGAATAAAACGCACTAGAATGAGAATTTTTAGAAAAGTCCAATAAATGTGTGTATTAAAATTTTTGTCACCAAAATCAAATTTAATCTTTATCATATAAATTACCACCAACATGTGTATTTTGGACTTATTCACACAAATTGCAGTTTAAATAGAAATATCTGTTCTTACTGGTTAAATTAAAAGCGAATTGTTCAGATTAAAAAATTTAGTAATTTAAATGTCCTCGATAAAAATTTTCCAGTAAAATCTAAAAAAGAATTTTTATTTTTCTGTGCGAATGTCAGGAAAGGGTAAAGTTATGCGTATTACATCTTGGAATTTTCATTCCACGCATAATCTGGAAAGTGCTGGCTTTTTTAAAAAATGTTTTTAATCATAATATTCAAATAACTCGATAGATGTTCTTATTTAAATGAGCCGTTTTCAAAACTGTTTCCACTTAGTTTCTTATCTTCACAAAGTGAATAATCATCCAACACGTGTGAAATGAACACTGCTACGCACGTGTTTGTCTAGTGGCACTGTCTAGTCATTGGGAATAATACAATTCAATTTACCGTTTCACACTTTAAGACAAGAAGCTGCCAATTTAAAGTAATACTTTTAACACAAAGATAAGTTGTTAATATGCTTTCCCAAATTTTCTGCCAACTTGGCGAGTATGAACCAGGCAAAGTACAAGTTGATTTACATTTATTTAAAGAAGGTGAATTTTCCAACTGTTTATTTCAGAAAATTCTAGATAAACTAAATATATGTTAAGCAATAGATTTTTTTATCGCCTTTGTTGCTTGTCGCTTCATATAACACTCATGTGAAATCCTCATATTTTTTAATGCGACCGTTGAGAGTGTTGAATTCAAATAATGAAATAATAGTTCTGCGAAGAAGTATTTCTTTTAAGTTATAATCTTAATCTGTGTCTAAAGTAATATACTTTTTTTATGCATACTATAGCACATATTATGAAAATACTCATTTTTTTTCTTTCATATTTTCATGGCGTTTGTAGATAAAAGCAAGGATTGTAAAGGCTAGGTCTGCTTCAATGGCAATTTTTCTGTCTGGACAAAATATTACGCAACGGCCATGAAAATACCTCTTAGAATGGCTGTTTGAAGTCCTTGGCTATACTTACGATAAGGGCACCTATCAAGCTCCAAATACGAAGATGCACTTTAGGTACGCAATTTGTTAGAGTGGGGAATGCGAGTTGAGCAATCATTTTGAAGATCACTGTACTTGGATTCCAATATTTTATTCTGCATTGCATTACATAAACCATCCCAGACTAATTAGCACAGAAACAAATAATTTTAGGAATACAATGCTATATCCGGATTGTATCGTTCTCCCAAACACATGATTAAGAACCCAGTGCTGGTAAATCATGAGTCATGATGGATGTTGGACTAGGACCATTTTTGGCTTGGCCTTCACCCAGCATGACCGCAACGTCTTGAGCCTACTAATCACCCACGTCTCCAAGAAGGTTCTAAGACCATGAAACGCGGAACAAAGCGAATTTAAAGTTGATCAGCCAGGCACAGACTGATGGTGGAGTAACATCTTATGGCTCACTTAAGTATTATATTTATTTACCAGCCAGTCGTCGTGGCTAGTTTTTCAAAGGATGTATCGACGTTGTTGTTATTCAGTCTCCTGCACCTTCCTAGATTGTTAGATATTCAATACCTATATTATTCTCTGACTACTGTCTAAATATACATATCACCTAGGGCCATCTTTATTGTCTTAAAGCAATAGTCAGAGAACAATAAAAGCAGTGAATATCTAACAATATTAAAAGGAGTAGGAGAGTGTTGTTTACATTTTCAAGTGCCACAAGATTTGGTACCCCTTCTGGATAACTACTTTGCGGCAAGTTGGTAAATGTGGGATGGCAGTACTCCGTTCCCCTTGATTAAGAGCTTTCAAAAGCGTTACTCAAGATCTGCTTTGCTTTACTTTTTTATCCTTCCACTACATGTGAAATTTTCATCACTCAGGTAGGGATGGTGACTTGATTCATGCAATTTCTATAAAGTAAAACCTGTATTTTTTATGAGCATGAGCGTGCAACAAAAATGCTAGCTTTAACCCTTAAGAACACACAGAAACCGAAACCAAAGTAATATCATCGATATTCAGATATACATTTAAAACTACGAACTGCATTATTTTATATCCTTGCCACCATTAATGGGCATTATATAATCCAGCGTCTCCTTAAAAAAATATGCATTTAGTAAAAGGTAATTTAAGAACTTTTACAACAGTTAAATTATTTACATTGTGCAAACATAAGACAACTCAATCCACATAGAATTTTTAAAAAATCTTGTTTACAGATCCGTATGCCATATGCTTTGATTTTTAATAATAAATTATGCTCGAGGCTTGGAAGCATGTGAACGATCCAGGCATGCTCATAATATGTCTCGTCATAGGGGCGTAAGCAGAGAGGACTCTACAGTCTCCACTACAGTTCAAAACATTCTCACAATTGTATGCATTAAAAATACGTAAAGCAGACGAAATCATTTCAGTATTCACAAATGTCTACCTAATACACTTAATTCATAGTTAATACATGGATCCGCTTCTCTTCGTCGTAAACAACTTCACTATGCACATGGCAGTCAATGTGCCCGCTAAGATATACACAGATAGGGCAGCGACATTTTTCAAAAGGTCGATTTCAATAGTGCTCAAGTAACCACGAACCGCCATTGAACAGTATTAGGCCATGAAACAATCTTCAAAATACGCGGGGTAAACTGGCAAATGTGTTCGCTCCTGCACTACGCTTTACACACACGGTTTCTACGTGTGGTGGTAATCGCGGTCAAGAACAGCCGCCTGGAAACGAAGTGAGTGATATCGGAGAAGGTCAAGGTCAAGGTAGCTGTGCAATGGCCTGCCGACACCGTGGAAGAGGAACTGGCTTCCAGGGGCATTTCAACAAGGCCTTTTACCCACGGGGGTCTGTGATAATCCGGAGGCCGTTGTTACGGCACGAGTTTGCGGTCGGCCATAACAGTACCCTAAAACTGACTTACAATACTTGGTCTTATCACAGTTCTTCACAATTTTAAATATAATCTTTGAAAGAAAAATTACACATTTATGGCGTGTTTGGTTGTTTCCTAGATGTAATTCATCAGAAGCATTTTATAAAACTTAAAAAAAAAAAAAAAAAAAATATTTGGTTAAATTGAACGTTTACTAATATTTTATATAAAATTGTAATAGTTAATTTATAATTAATATGTAGAAATACAGACAGAAAAAAGGTATCCTCGTAACGCCATGTAAGAAATAGTTGTTAACAAAATATTATTAAACTGAGTGCGCAGGAGTGCGGTGCGTTTAACGTTGATGTAGTTGTCTATAATTAGTTAATCTTTGTTTGCACGAGGCGGATAGATATATCCCGAAAGTGGAACTTCATCAAGGTTTCAAGAGATTTGGACGTAACCATGAATGGACCATGCGGGTTTGTATAGTTTAAACTAACCCAACCTAAACCAACCTTGGATGCAAGTTCAATGAATGTTGTGGGCAGGTTTGAGGGCGAAGCGAGGGTGGCATGGAGAAGCGCTGGAATGTATGAGCGGGGGAAACGGAGGACCTCTGAGAAAACCCGCGAACCAACGGCATCGTCCGGCACGATTCTCACAAGCGAAAATCTGAGGCTACCCGGTCAGGGTATTTAACCCGGTTCGCCTTGGTGGGAGGCGACCAGCAGGGTAACCGCTCAACCTCCGCGGCCCCAAGGGGAGTGGTGTAGCTTGAAAGGTCGAACCCTCCCCAAGACCTTGCCATTCAGCACACAAGCTGACGTTCTCGGGAAATGTGTTGGTTATTCGGTTTTTTTGGGTGAATTTACGATCAGACAGATGGATAGAATACCTGGGCGGGAAAGGCGATACAACGTTTGCAGCATGTTCCATTCCAAATAATTTCTTCCTGATTAATTAAACGATTGTAATGAATATGGTCTCGTTCGATCGGTCATATGGATCAACTGCGTGTAGGGCTTTGAAATGGCGCCGTCATGCGCAAGGACTGTGTTGGGGCCCATGGTGACGGACGGTGTGTCTGATGGCTCCAATGGACCAGTCAGCTGATTTTCGGCCAAACGAAAGCTCTTGTCTAGTTCCGTCGATGAGAGTCACTAATACCAAATTTCAGTATCGCTGCTTTCATTTTTATACCCATAACCCAAAAATTTAATTATACGCTAACGTAGCTGTATTCACTTAAAATCCACGACTGGGTCGCCGATGCAAAATCTCTCCGATTATTTAATTTGATTTATTTCGGTTATACCCGCATACTGTATGTCATAGTTACTAAATACTTTGGTTGCTTCTTCGTAGTTTAGCGTTATTATCGCCTTTGCTAAACCTTTATTTTATGAAATTTCAAAAATTTTTATTTCTTCCGGTTTGCATTATGATTTGTTAACGTCGAAAATTCGTTAAACGATTCCATGAACTATTTACACGGAGTAGCCAGAAAAGTTGCAAAACTTGCTACAAAATCCAGGGATAATTTTTGTACATAAAACTGGGCACTGTTGAACTAAAGCCACGATTAAACTTTCATAATATTATGAAATGTGTGCTTGCCTAGTTTATTTTTTCGTTATTTCACAATGACGTACATGTGTGGATCCCAAAAAGGAATTTTATAAAAACATTGTCAGAAATTAATTTTATTTATGTTATGGTTATTGTTATGTATCACATATAGACAAAAAAAAGAGGAAAGTACTTTTTTTTTTGCAATCGCAATTTTTATTTTTATAACACTTCATACTGTTCAACTCAAACTGCATACCCGCTCCCCCTCCCTTCTTCGGTTTTTTCTAGATTTTGGATCTGGCACTGGAATTGTTTGTCTTTGTGCATTTTTACTTTCGATCTTTCTGTCATTCGACCTTTGAGACTTCCAATATATTGTTACTTACATCTGACATTGTCCACAGCTGTCAATTACCCAAAAACGTACGAAGTATACTGTCGCTCTCAGCGGGTCCCTATTGGCTGCCGAATGTAATAAATCTCTTAAAAATTTTCTCATGTGATGCCCTCGACAGCCAGGTAGTTCAGAGAAATGGTTGGGTTAGAGCCAACAGGTGGAGCAACAAGCAATAGCAACTCACGGCTTGAATTTGTTTCGACCTTTTCGTATTTCGAACATTTTGTGCCCTCCCGGATCCCAGAGCTGGATCGTAGCGATCGTGTGTGAGCTTCGTGATCTCAGACAACGTCACGAGAGTGAAAACACATGCGTGCCTGATGCTCTAGACGGCAGTTGATAATGCAGTGTTTTGCAGTATGTGAGCTAGACTTACGAGTCACTGGGGAAACGAAAATGTCACTGCCGGGAATGCAACCCCGTATAAACCTTTCGTGAGAGGCAACGCCACTATAGTATACACTGTGCCTTCACTTTTTTTTTTACCCAATTTTTGAAATATTAGCCTACTTATAACAAATCTGGTTGTTTTACACATAACAAGTATCGCAAGGTTTTTATACTTAAGTACCATTAATTTTTGGCTAAAATACAATTCGCTTCTGTCGTATCTGCAAATTATAATATTGCAGAATTAAATGAATTAAAAAAAAGAGAGGTATGTTCATAACGGGTAATGACAACTAGTCCTCATATTAGATATTATTAAATTTCTGTTATATGAAAAAAGATTTTCTAGGTTTTCCAGTAGCACTGTTGAAATTACATTTTATTAAAATGTATAAGAAATGTTATGTTTGACTGAATGTCCTGCACAGAAATGCGAAATTTCATTCCACTTGGCTTTATTTCAGACTTGTTAACGTTTAGTTTACATGTGGCGGAAGGATACATTCGAATAATCAGAAAGTGGAACCACGTCACTGCTCCTGATCAGCGGGAAGTCATTATGATTACATTATGACTTACAAATTTTCTGAATTACTGTTAAAGTTTTACTTTCGGGTTTTCTACTGTGCATCATGTTGCCCCAAATAAATAAAACTTAACCAGGTGTGGATGAAAAAGCCTCATGAGCTGGACAATCATTTATGTATATTTTTATTCATAGCAAGGAAATGTGTTTTGAAAATTGCACAGAAGTTTTCTTCATAAATAAGATAAGGACTACGCAATGTTCTCACTCTGCGGGAAATTCTGGAAGAGAAATTAACGAATTAACTCGAACTACTTAATTAATTTATATGTGATTTGTTAAATTTACCACACGTATGAATAAAAAACCGTTACATGCTCCAAAAGTTGATCAAATTTATAGTCTTCGAATAAAATTTTTTTTAATTTTTTCAAACAATAACATGCAGAAACCTTAAAATATTGCATGTGCAAATATATGAAATTTTTAATATACAAATTTATAATTATATATTTTAAGCACACGACTTTCTGAATATTAACATAATTTCAGCATCAGAAGTAGTTTTGTTCAATAGTTCTGTTTTAAAAAAAGTATTTTTATTTACGATGTATACACTCTAATATTATAATGTTGTAAGTAAAATTAATTTGTTAGTTTAAAAAAAATGAATTACGCCTATGTACCACAAGTTTTTATTTTATATTCCTTAATTTTTTGCAAAGGGTTTGAATTTTTCCATATATTTGGTTTTTATAACATGTTGCTGTAAGTATATCAAAGTGCCCAGCAATGTTATATCATGGTTATGAATCCAACACCATCACACTATATTAAATGCTGTTCACGGTAAAATGAGCACTTTTGAAATCAACATTTTAAACATGTCACTGCCCCTAGCAGCATGTATATTAAAGAGCACACTGTGATTGATATGAACCCAGTAAAGTTGGCAACGACTGATGGAAAGTAGTTCCATGTCTTAACGAGGAAATAAAAGTGTTCGGTAAATCATTTCAGAGTACAGAAATTATTGATTTTTCTTTCTGTTTTTTTCATGCAGATAAGTGTAAAAATTAGCAAATTATAATAATATTATCTTTTTTAAATAATTTCACAGTTTTACTTGACCGACGCCTGAGCAAAGTGACCAGGCCCATGGAAATGTAATTTTCACGTATAGTGGAATAGTACACAACGTGTATACAAGTAGATCTTAAAAAGGGCTTCCAGGAGTTCTCATTTTACCGTGAACAGCCTATCATTAAAGTTCTGTCCGTAATTATATGTTTCGGAAAATCGCGCAATGCAAAATATATTTACATAGGTTTCAAAGACGACGTTCTGATGACATAGCCACAGAGCACTTATGAATATAGAGAGTAAAGAGCCACATATATCGCGAACTCGAGCCGCACACGTCAGCAAAATGGCGTCACTGACCGACATCATGTCGAAACGCTGTTTGCCAAACGGCACTTGGTAAGCTGCTCGCTAGCCGGCAGCCCGAGCCAATAGGGTACCTTTCACAGAATGCAGTACCCAATCAATCTTAATGCCCGTCCACAGAACCTCGCGCAGCCAATAAGAGAATGGGTACGCTTATATTAAAGGAAAAGCCTCGCCATTTCGTTTGTGTGTAATATCCTCTGTGACGTTGCGACGCATCAATGTCAGATAAGCAGAGCGATTTTCCTGTGGCCTGAACCACAGAACAAAAAGGACATAAATAATATATGTTAATGATCTCTTAAAGGCTACTCTTATTAAACAATTTGAAGCTTGAATGGGAAACGTGACTGCGTACTTTGTAATTCCAGAATATGTAGCCTTCTACAAACACAAACAGTGAACCGGGGCCACGGTAACCGGGTGGAATGATCGTCTCCCATCAAGGAAAACCTAGTTCAATCCTCGGCCGGGTCACTCCCAGATATTCGCAAGTGGAAATAGTGGTGGACGATAGCGTTGGTCGGAGGGTTTTCACTGGGAACTCTCCATTCTCACCTCATTTCACCCTCATCCCTTCTCAAGACCTCATTGTTAAGAGCCACCCAACTCTCTCTATCTCTCAACTAATAGTGAACCACTCAACCTATTCAGGCCAAACAAAATGTATTAACAACTACGCGTTATACATAAGGTGCATGTAACCAAGAATATGCATAGTTATAGAAGTACCAATAAAATTACTAATCCCAGATATCAATGTTAAATTATTTTTACGAGAATACATTACAGGAGTTTCAGATACAGTTAAAACAGCAGTTTATTACACTCTCACAAACAGCAGAATCCTTAAGATGTATAGGTCAATTATGTGTTGTTTCAATTTGATCAACGTACCCAACCGAAGGTTCCGGCAATTACAAGCTCAACAAAAAGACACATTTTCGAAAATTGATTACAAATATTAACTGCCTTCCGCAGTGCGACGGTGAGCCCGATATTCAACCAATTAAAAAATTTCATGCGCTAGTGCAGTGAATTGAACCCAGTTAGCACTTGCTCTCCATCAGAGAGGCAATAATGAAATTACATATACAACTTCGGGCCAGAGAATAAAAGTAAACCTATTTCGGTCGTCACGTTTTTAGTAATACGCTGGGACATGGAAATAAATGTCACAACTTGCTGCCATACGTTCATTTAGATATGGCAATCAATATTTACATCAAATTAAGTTTTTTAAAAGTGCCGGGTTTTCCTCATACGTTAAATTCAAAAAAGGTCAACTGACCATCATAAAATGTCCTTATTCTTAGGCACAGTTCACAAAAGTCAATCCAGTGACTCTTCTTAGAAACACTGTCGTTGGTTATTGCTGGATAAGGGCTTCTGATAGGTTTTGCAGTGCAGGAATCCCCGAAACATAAAATCAAGTATATAATTTATACATCTTGATTTATTTTGTCGGGGTTAGATTTATGACAATGGTACCCGCCAATGCTGAAGTTTGGAAGTAGGTATTGAATTTGCTCTGCAGCGTGAGGCGCCAGCACTTGATGCTAGCCCTCAGTGATAGGGCGTAGGAATACGTCGACACTGTTGTCTCTAGGTCCAATGTACTAATAAATTACACTTTATTTGCGAGTTCACATAATCGAGTTTTATTGTTGCTTGAACAGGTTAACTGGTACATGAACTCTTGAGACAACTCTCCTCTCCTTTTTCTATGTAGGCTACGTATGGTTTGACGCCGCGATTGGCATCGTGATGGCGGGGG
>NQII01005137.1:124249-139201 GCA_002778355.1 Clitarchus hookeri | reverse complement strand
TTGACGGCCTCCGACTGAGGTCCACGTCTTGATGCATTTGGCGAACTCGTTTTCTCTCGGCTCCCGGTACACCCTTCTCGTTTGACGAAGTCTGACTGACTTTTCTCGGATTCTTCCCGCCGCACGTCCCATTTGATGGCCTCCGACTGAGGTCGACGTCGTGATGCATTCTCGATCCTTGACTGACTCCAACTGACTGCCTGATGTCATCCAGTTCTGAACCGGACGTCTCACTCTAGGTCCTCCAACCGACTGCCTGACTGCTCGATCCTAGACTGACTGATCCGTTCCTCCCTCCTTATCGTGGTTTTGTAGGCTCGATCGCCATATTTAACTTGCACCGTCCCTGCATGTGGCCAGGGTGCTTGCAGCGTCCCCCCTGAGTCATAAAACACGTGGCCGCTGCTCCTGTGGTCCGCAGTCGGCCTGACATCGCCCCTTGATTCTGGCCTGGAAGTTTACTGTTCCGTTCTGCACGTGCGGGAACTCTTGGGTGGCCTCTTTGGTTCGGCGCACTTATGCCTCCGGATATTGCAGCTATTCTCCCAGCACGCCCGCTAAAAGCTCTCAATGTTTATTGCTGACACTAGCCAGGGACAGACTCAGCCGCTGGTGTGGGCTCTCGGTGTCCCTTGGGCAGCTGCAAAACGCAGCTGTGTCCGCGCCCTGGTGCCTTCCGTTGTCTCCGGATGTCGTCTGCACGTGCAGGAAACGTTGCATGTGCAGGAACATTTGGTAGCCCGCCTTTGCATCTGCGAGGCGCGGTTGCGCCTTCCTGGCTGTATTCTTTTGGCACATCCACAAAACCCTTAATCCTTATTGCAGTCGTCAGCCTGCGAGCTTCGGCAGAGCGTGTGTTCTGACGAATAAAATATAGGGACGCAGAATGCGTCAACAATATACTGAGATGCTGGTAACTATCATAATATACAGCAATAGTTAATAAATTGTAAAAAATGTTTGTATTTTAAACAAGAAACATCACTGAAAAACCTCTTGCCAAAAAAAATCTTTTTTAGAATTACAAACGTTTTCTTCTAAAATCTGCGATATAATATTACAAATTATCAGCTAATATATGAAGTTACGTTATTGAGAATTAAAATTTTTTTATGTTTAGTTCTAGTAGACAAATATAACAAATAAATAAGAGAATAGGGATGAAAATTCTTTCTAAATATAATTCACATAAAAAGAAGTATCAAACTGCAGGCACAGAAACTCAGACCCAAAATCCTTGTTCTACAAACCCGTTATTTAAACACATGCCAACGTTACGTATTGCGCAATGATTTATTTTTATGATTGATGAATTGAGGTACTCACTAAGCAAAAGTGAAAAACCAATCGGAATAACAACGACGAATATTAAATGAAACGTTTCATAATTACTAAATTTACAAAATCAAATTTACGAAACTAAACGTTTTAAATGGAGGCCAAAATTACTGACAGCAAAAATTAAAACATCAAAGCAAAAATAATTTTTTGATATCCAAAACGGAGACATGAATATGCACACATACTTATTTAAGAAGAAACGACGTACTAAATAACTGAGCTTACGTTACACACAACAGTTTTCTTTGATGCGAATTTATTTATACATATTTAAATGTTTAAATAAAATAGTCAAAATAATTTTTCCATAGCCTCGCGTGTTTTTGAGGTTGCCTGCATTGCTTTATTAGAACTATTTGAGTAGTTAAGTGTTACACGTTATTTATACTTGCATTGCGTTAATGATTACCGGCAATTACGCGTTATACCACGCCTAGTTTTCGCACAAGCAGCTACGTGAAGTTTGAGGTTGTTGAGTGTCAGGCATTTTGTCTGAGCTCGTGGGTACGGGTCAAAAGGCCTATGGTACAAACATTTCCTCACTTATATTACAATCATAACTTTTGTATATTTAAAATCCAAAAATTTTACATCATTACCATTTTTACAGTTACAAAGTTTGTGCAATTACAAATAAATTCCCACTAGATAAACTATATTTTGTGGAAATGTAATTTATGGGTTATTACAGCACACAATAAGTAACATAATCGGTAAGTATGTCAAAATAATTTTCTTGAATTTAACAAACTAATATTATCTATAACTTTATGACATTGGAATTTACATATCTTAAATAAAAGTACTTATTTCAAAATCAATTTTTACAGAATATTTTAAGAAACTGTTATTTTGTTAAAGCTAATAAAGGTTTTTTGCTTTAGATTTTTTATGGTAAACATAACCATAACAACATTTTACCATTTTTAAAATAATTGTTTTTGCACATGTTTAGCTTTTGTGGTCACTGTACGGCCCTATACAAGAGCAGTAATTACTTTTTCGTAATCTATTAATTTTATTAACTGTTGCTGCGTGCCATGGTTTCGTTTATTCAAATATGCATACAGTTAAAAAAAACCATAGATATACACTCAGCAATTCAAATTCTGTTCTCGATTTTCGGACATTCACTCACAGAAAGACCTTTGTGTCACTCAAGGTAGAATAAGAGTAGTTTCCAATTAAGGTTTATTCCACTCAGGTTGGGAAGCTCAATGCTTTCAGTTTAGCAACTAAATATTTTTGCCAACAGGAAGCGCTAGTGTCGCATGTGTACTATATTTTCTGTATTTTCTAAGTTATAAAATCTAATTATTGTAATAACCATAAATCAAATATAAAATAACTACTAAACTTAGTAAAATCATTCTCTTTTATTATTCACATAGAAAAAAAAGGTTGATTAAATTTCACCTCTTTGCAACACTGCGCACCTATCGGCGGAATTTCCCCTATGCCAAACTCGCTCACAAGAAAACTGGTTTCGTTCCTATTCTGAGTAGAACTGACATTATTTCCAATGGAGCACTTCGCCCAACAGTACAACCTGTACCATTCGTTTATAAAAAAATTCCATATACTTCGCAAATTATTATAAAACTACCATTTGTCTGCACATGAAAAAATAATTCACATATTTTGTAACAGTGTGATACATTTTAAATTGATTTTATTAATACAAATGTTTTAATGATGAAAGCATAATTTTAATCAAAATATGAATATATTTCCATTCAAAATGCTTTAAAAAGCACATTTTGAATAAAAAACACACTCCCTCTAGAAATGCTATTATAAAATTACTCTAATTTATGTAATCGAAATAGTAATAATTTTAATGCTAACACATGTGCGCGGCACTACTAACAGTGGTTTTCCAATTTAAAATCTTAGGCTCAGGTCATAGAACACAATAGTAGAACATTTACACGACAAAAACCTTATGCGAACATGATCCACAATTGAATATTTGTGTATAATTTTTAGGCAAAGAAATTTTGTTACGAGTCAGAATTCAGTTTGTAATTTTGGTTAATAATGTTATGTTTTGGTTGTCTTCATAAACATAGAATGTATCTAAGTTCATGCTGTATTCAAACAACGGAAGATTTTAAAGTGAATGCAATTTTAATTTTTTTTTAAATATTTAATTTGAGATTGTAAATTTGTGAATAACCTTTAAAAATTTCTGCGGATACACTGTCACTTGTTCTTTTACAGCAATTTATATCTTGCGATATTTCTTAGTTTTTTACAGTATAATATATTTCTCCATTTCAAATATACAACTTCGTCGGAAGTTTTACTTTCTTCCCTGATTGGTCGTTGCCCCATGCGCCTTGTTACGAATGGCCCCGTTGTGCAACGCAACACCTGTCTAAGCAAAAGCCAGGAAGGAGGCCACAGACGTGTTTGTAAAGTATAACATCTGGCCGAAATCGAATTCAGCAACCATCAGAGAATTGCGCAAAGAGATACAGAAAATGTGGGTCCAGCTAACCTTAGGGCATTCCATTGTAATTAGAACAAACGACGAGGACACTCAGCCTCCGGCGCACAGCGGTAGCCAATCAGAACGAATTACGTCAACACACATGGGGAGGGGTGCGAAGGGTGGACTGGGCTCCGAGGACTGTGAGTGACACAGTCTGCGAGGGTCATCAGGCTGGTCAGCTGCGGGTCCTGGAGCGGCGACGTCCGACAACGAGGCCAGGGTTCGAGACTAGGGTGAGCTCCTTCTTTATCATGCTCTCTCTAACCTAATTACCTTCCTTTTCCACTATCTCTTCCCCCCCCTCTCTCTCCCCTCTCTCTCCCCTCTCTCTCTCTCTCTCTCGTTGAAATCTTGTCTCAATTATCTATGTAACAATTTGTAATTCTCGGAGAACGAAAGTAAATACTCTATTAACTCTTTCTGTAAGTCCTCTTATTCTGAGCTTATCATAATACCTTATTCAATCCCTCAATATCCTAATATTTTTTGAGCAGGTAAGACTCATAACAGCCTGCATAAAAAAATGAAATATTGCCATTCCCCTTATTAAGTATGTCATGACTCATTCGCACGACCTATTATGCGCAATTGTGAATCAGTAGGTTCGAGATAATGGCGGTCAATTGTCGTGCGCTATCTATGTTCTTTGGTTACTGCAATGCTGTTAATTGTAAACCGAGCTTAACGCGCATGAGTGGCGCCGCTGATGAGCCACTATACAGCGCTGTGAACTCGCCCCTTCAGAAAAAAGTCCTCGCTACGGCGTGAAATGAAACGAGAACCTAGGGCGTAGCATTAACAGTGTATAGTGGCTGGAAGGAACTGGTAAAGCCACGAGAAAGCATTACGGTTATCTTCGCCATGTTTTTCACGCGAGAAATTCAGGGCTTAAATACGCCGGGAGATCGAACCCTGATCCTTGCGGAATGTGGTTAACGAGTTGGCCCGCGTGAATAGACCGTGGCAAAGATTATATCCCGTACTTATAACATATCAATTATATTTTGAGTTCAAGAGAGCGCATCTTCGTAAATAAAAATATTTCCTTATTTTGTAGTAGCGAATTTTACAGATTTTATTGGTCCCTTCGTGTAAATATGTTAAATGATTAAACGGGTTTGTTAACGTTAAAAAATTATATTATAAATAAGAAATGTTTCAAAACTCGAAATAAAATAAAATACGTGTTCAGCAAAACCGATGATCTTGCTACGTTCAATAACGAGGAAGCAACAAATTCCTTTAGACATTATATTATAAACATCTAACTTTTACTAAAACTAAAACAATTAAAAAAAGCTGCACAAACAAATCTATTTCCAGGGAATGTCCCACTACACAACTTTAAATTGTTATTCGTTAAATGTATTGTCGATTGTTGTTGCAGTTTTTTAGATTACGTCTGCGTATGTAGTTCAAATGTAGAAATTATAAATAAACTTAAGTTCCACCCCTCCTCCGTAAGCTGAACACAAACCCAGAAACCCTCGCACTATAAGTCAGTGTGCAGCCTACTGCGCTGAGGAGGGCTTTCCACTTTTTTTTAAGTTGATTTGAATGACTTTATTGACGGTACATTTGCCGTTGGTCCTAGCGTATGTAACGTCTGACAGAGAGAGAGAGAGAGAGAGAGAGAGAGAGAGAGAGAGAGAGAGTGTGTGTGTGTGTGTGTGTGTAGTTAGCCTAGGGACGAGCTCAAGTATATCGACTTGATGACAGATTCACAGTACACATGTGCGTGACATGCGAATTAAAAATCTGCCACGGAGGAACACCGGGGTGCGAACTCCCGACCCTCCGACAACAAGTCGGCCACTCTGCCCCTGAGCTATTAGGGCAGAGCCCTTTTATGCCAGACCATCCCGTTGGTAAAACAATGTCAATCCTAGTCATCTGTGGTGAATATTCCTTACGAGAAACACAGGAAACACATTTAGCGTCGCAGCTGTTGCTCGGATGCATTCTCTTCTTCATACAAACGACTGTTCGATGTGCTACCTGCGAGGAACGTAGGTCGGTTCGTTTACTGCCAGCTGTTGCATGGATGACTGTCTCATTGTCTGCAGGGAACAAATGAACGTCGGTAAACAGTAACATATGTTTTATCTTCCGAGACACTTACCAAACGCAAGGTTATCCCTGTTGCGATCACTTGCATTTAAACACCTCTAAGTTAGCTATTTAATTATCATTTCATACGCTTATTCAAATACTTCGAAAGAAAAATAATTTTATTGGTGAAAACGTCTGCTCTATCAACAATTTTAGCATAAATATATCTTAAAGAAAATCATTGTAATATCTTGGTTATGCCTGATTAGGGACGGCCAAAATACTTACTAGATTTTAACAACGGTGAGGAACCTGTATATTATATGGACTTTTTAAAAATGCATTTGTTTACTCAGATAACTTTGTTTACAGTATTGCAATAACTTGTTTTGTTTCTAAATGAATTCGTACTGTACTGAAGACCACTGTCTCTTCTTCTATATATGGCTGCACTGTTACACACCAAAATTACGGAACTCATTGTCATTTAAATTTGGGGAAGTGGATTTATGTCGAAATACAGAATACATCGTTTGTCGATGGTAATTTACTTGTGTGGCACTAGAGTATTTTGTTTGTCCCATTTATTTCCTAATTATCAAGACCGTTATTGCAAATAGTAACGATAAACATAGAAATATTATAACTAAATCTATAGGAAATTTGCCAACGATGGGCCCCTTTATATAATAAAGATGTTTTTTGTTTATTTCTTTAATAAATAATAAAAAACCATTAATACCCTTAACTAACTTTTCTGCGCATGCGAAGACTTCCAATATATACCCAAAGCCACCACAAATATAACACTTTATTTGAAAACATAATTGGCCTATATTACGTAGGTACATATGTAATTTTTTTATAGGCACTCACTTGTCTTAATGAAGGGTCACACAAAATGTATTATCATAAAATTATCATAATAAGTATAATAATGTCTGACTGGCTATTCAGATATGTGTCACAAATAAAAATGATTTCTCTTGACTGATCTGTGAGGGCAGAATGACATTAAATTTTGCACCGTATGTACTAAAACGACAACTCCTCACCTGCGTCCGAAAAAAGTCCACCACAAAATAAATACTCGGCGTCATCAACATTGCCACATTGGGTGAACGTGTCATTATATGTGCCAATGATTGTGCAGCCGTCGATGTCGGATTCTGAGCTGGTTCAATAAAGGCTTTACATTCTTCCTTCGTGCAACTTTTCACTGTAGCCCTCTGAATCGTTACTAATTTTCTTTTCACAGGCTGATCTGTTACAAGTTGACATGCAGACCTATAGCACTTTGTTTCCTTAAACTAGTTCTTCCTGTACGGAGAACTCATGATGACGTCTGATGTGCATTATATTGTCGGTTGCTTCCTTGTCGCCTGTGTTTCTTCTGAAACGTTTGCTAATGTTTGTACAAAGGACGAGTTGTGAAGGCGATTTAACAGCGGTCTGAACAGAACAGTCTTTTTCAATTACTTGATATTCTTGGGCCATAAATAGAGAAATCATGATATCGAAAGACATTTTCTGTTAGAGGACACAAACCAGTCTTCCTGAAAACGTTGACAGCAGAAACAGCTGGCAGATTAACTTTCACGACCAACGCCGCAACCTGTGTTACTACAAACCCAGGATACTTTTTTTTTACCCCATATTTTAATTTTTTCTGGGTGTAGTAGAACTTACGGGGGCCCGCATACCTCAAGCGGTTTTCCGCGTTTGAGGCCGATAATCTCTGGAGCGATAAGGGCGAAGCTGCCACGTGCATCAAGTGTGCCACCACCGCTACGCGCAGGTCTCAGTACAGGCGTGCAGTTAGTTGACTGTGGAAGCACCTATTATTACAAAAAAAAAACTGCACTTGATGAGGAAAATAACAAACTGGGCATACATAATCTATACACCCAATGTCAATGTACCTCAAACTTAACCCTCAAACAAAAGACAACTATGTTACCCAAAACAGCCTAAAAATGTTTTATCATACTAATTAATTCGTACATTAAATAATTAAGGGTAATAAAAATTTATGTTCATGGCCACAATTTTTGGGTGTTGGGTTTCATTCAGGTGGCTACCCTTCCTAAACGTTGACAGTGGGTGTGGAAATGATGTATGCCAAATATGGCGTTTTCCTCATAAAGTGCAGTTTTCCTTGTTACTCGTCCTACTAGGCACGTGCTGCGTGTATATATGGAACCCTGTCATTTTAATTGGTAGAAAGTCTGAGGAAATGATCAATGCAAATTTATTGACAGCGTTTTGAAAAAGCCGTTCTTATATATGTCGAAGTGTTCTGAAATGTCGTTTTTAATGTGCGCGACGTCTTGAAAACACTCAACAGGCTTCATCTGAAGTGTGAGTGATTTTCTCAGAACAGTACGTAGTACGCACGTTCAACAGTATCACGGAAAACTTCTTACATAAAACACACTGCAACGTGTGTTTTACAACGATGTTTCACAATAAATATTTTTCCGATTATGGGTCCCTCTTGAATACCCTTCCTGAGCCCCGCATTGCAGTAGAGGAGGGCCCACGAAAGGTCAGCAGAATGGCAAAGATATCGCTGGGTTAAATAATATTTCAAAGAAAATATTTATGCATATATTGGACTTCAATATCCTACGCACAAGCCTGCAGTTTTAACTTGATTACTGGCCGCGTGTCTTTGTGAGAAGACTTATTATTTATTACCTGACTGGGTCAATCATAAGTAAGTAACTCTGACACTGAACTCCCATGATTCGCGAGCAGACAGCTAAACCGCATAAAAATAAAAAACGTTCACTCACGAAACGGAACTGGACTGAAATGTTTTGAAGTATAGCCAGTCGTGGAAAATGTTTGATAAAAAACCGGTGGCTCTAAATATCACCATTTCCTTAAAATAAACATGGATTTTATTGAATTATAAAACATTTGGTATAAATCATAAAAATTATGTACTTTCAGAATTGCTAACATAGTCTGCGTACTTGACCACTACGTTTATAAATGTTGTTACGTGAAGCATTAGAAAACTTTCAGAATTAACTGAATTAATACCTTTACTATACGAGCTTTAATTGTTGGTTTCAAGCGTTCTCGCTCAACTGATCATGCCATTGCTTGCTTCTCGTTTGAGTTATGATGTTATCCAATAGTGGGCAGCACTTAATCACGTTGAATATAACAGCGTCCCACTTTTTTTTTTTTTGGTTTACTCTGTATTTTTTAAGTGGGGGGTAAGGAATTAATCCCTACTTTTTTGAACAAGCACAACTTTTACTAGGTTAGTGCCATAACGTTAGCCTGACATGGATGGTGAACTTGGTGAAAACCATTATCACTTTAACTGCGTGGTATCGAATTGGTTATGTCACTAATGCTATACAGATATGTAACGAATGAGCAAACAAGTCTGGTTCAGTAAATAAAATTTTTAGTAAACAGAGCCGCGGTGGTGTAGTGGTTAGACTACTCGCTCCCACCAAGGCGAACCGAATTCTGTTTACGGCGGGGTCGCCCCTGAATTTCCGCAAGTTGGAATGTCGGACGATGTCGCTGGTGGCGGGTTTTCTCGGGGATCATCCGTTTCCCCCGTCTGTGCATTCCGGCGCTGCTCCATGCTCACCTCGCTTCGCCCTCATCAGCTCTCAAGACCTCGATGTTAAGAGTCGGCTATATCGCATCACTCACTCCTTCACTCTTAGTAAACATCAATTAATATATATAGATATATATCTTTATAATTGATGTTGTAAAATGTCTCTCATCCCAGTTGATACGTAAACAATACGTAAACGATGATACGTATAAACGATATTTCGTGCACATACTTAACTCTGCACAAGTACAGTCCTTTTCACTCAACAAGTGGCGTATATAAAAAGTCCTTTGAACAATGCATGTGTTCTGAACGCGCAATACTTGCCAAAAGTTGATTAATGAGCGACAGGTGCGCTGAGAAGATGCTCAACACAGTCTTATTGATTGGCGGAATTTGAGAGATGTCATTAAGAGAGTTAGAGGAGATGAAATGAAAAACGTGTCCATTTTCGAGTCATTTGTTCCGTTCGGACATCATAACCAGATGGTGTTAGGGGGAAATAGACACATGAAGACACCCAAACGCCTAAATATGGTTCTGGACGATCCCGACAGAACACGAATGTTAAGTTCCACTTGACTTTCAATCGAGCATGAACAGAGTCAACGGTTTCTTTGTCCATCATTGAGCGACATATAACAATTTTACTACGTAACCATAGACCTATCTCCTTATGCCTTAGCACAGACAAAGCTGCGATCCCGATAAACTTTACGTGGGGTGCCATCACCACCTCAAAACTCTATGTAGGCTTTCGTTTCAGTGGCGCCACAGATTAGCGATATATATATATATATATAAATACTAGCTAACCCTGCCACGCGTTGCTGTGGCATAACATATTTTGGTTCTTTTCATTCATGTAAAATTAATTAAAAGAAGTACATGTATTTTTAAAATCTGAATTATTGAATTAATTGTTTGTATACAATGTTTTTAGTTTTATCATCTTCCACGCGTATGAATAAGTTGTGTGGTTTTCCTACTCTAGAATCTGACACATACAATTGGCGGCGCGAAAAACATTCTGTTTCTAAATCTATTACGTACATTTGCAATGATGGCCCTTGAGCTTTATTTATTGTCATTGCAAATGCCAATCTGACTGGAAAGTGTGTTCTTTTAAAGTAAAAGGGAATTCCTGATGGAATAAATGGAATTCTGGGAAGAAGCACATCTTCTCCTTAGAAAGCACCTTTCATGATGGTAGTTTCTATAGTATTGCCCATCATTTTGTTTATTGCAAGGCGTGTGCCGTTGCAAAGTTTTGGTGGATTGATGTTACGAAGTAAAATGACTGGCACTCCCATTTTAAATTTTAATATTTGTGGAGGCAACCCTGGAACATCAAGCGAATTTAGAAATTCTGGCGTATAATTTACCGCTTCATTTTCGTGTAATGTTACATCCGCAGATGTGTATGTGACATGTTAGCTGGTCGATAAGTATCGACATAAATACTAGTATCGATATATCGAGCATTGACGTACTTATAAATATCGATACACCGATATATAGTTTTTATGGTTATATCTATAAGTAATTATATATCGATATATCGTTTTATATATAAATAGTTATGTTGCTAGGTTGCGACCTTACATTGTTGACATTAAATTATAGATTTAAAAAAATTCTTCAAAAAATAAAAAATTTAAATTCCTAGAACCTGATTGCAGCGCCACCTGCCGGGTCCAATTGTGAATCTAAACTCTCCAGGGACCCGCTCAAACACACACAAAAAATTTCATCAAAATTGGTTCAGCCGTTTAGGAGGAGTTCAGTGACATACACGCGTACAGAAGAATTATATATATATATATATATATATATCGATATATATTGTCATCAATGACGAATCACACTTTTCTTTGCATTAATTTCGCCTTTTCCTGGACCGCACTTGGGTGTAACCGTATTTTGATGCAATGGTAATACAGTCCCTCCTTTTCTTATATGTACCTTCGCACTAAAAAAATTTCATTTGAAATTAAGTATCTTATCGGTGCGAAAATTTTTATGACAATAAGTGCACTATTTACATTAGCTGTTCGATGTGACGCAGTGTTTACGAAGAGGGCTCTTAAGAAAGCGGCGTCACGGCCTGTGACGTCAGCCTCGAAGTTCAGGGCAAGTTCAGGGCAGGGCTTGTCGGGAGAGGTCAAGAGTCGCCCCAAAGCGTACAAGTCATCTGCGTAAGCAGCCTTCATGCGGAACCGCAACGTAATATCTGAAGGCGAGAGCCACGCGACTATTTTCATCGGACATCTGGCATATGAAGGCCTCCCTGTGACCGATAAGTTCCTACTCTTCAATGGAAGGTCGCAGTCACGTGCCCTCGGTTGTCCATGATTGATGAGATCGAACCGTTCGATGGCTCAAGACTTAAAGAGCAAATAAGTAACAGAGTAACGGACGTCACAAATGTATTTAAACATCGCTAGTAGAATGATTTGGGAGAGTCGGGCATAACAGGGTGGGGGTCCACCCCTTCACCCATAATCATTCCATCGCATGCACGCATCTTGGTTTCTTCGTTTGGTATTTGTTTTCATTTTCAGCAACCAGGTAGCGCTATTTTTTACGATTTACCCATTAGAGGGGCAGGTGATTTAGCCACCAGGTGGCAGCCATATTTGTTTATGTTTTTAAAGTATAGCTGGTGCTGTCGGTGCCCTCCATAGAGTATTCTATTTTCAACACATAGGGGGAGATAATTTCTCGATTTCAGCTCCAGGCGAGTGACCGATTCACCCGCCAGGCAAGCTGTCAATAATATTTTTTATAAACATAGGAAATCTGTAATCTTCATCCTATTTCAAAAATTATTTTTGCAATTAGCGGTATATACACATGCATAATGCAGAACATCGACTACCTGAATAATTTATTTAATTCATATTTGTTATTAAAAATTTTAATTGGTTCAGTTTTAAAAAGAATTTTCTATTTAATTACATAATTGTACATGTAGTACAATAACACATTATACAATACTTTTTAATTAAACTTATTTTATTTCTGTATTTTAAATTTTTATTTTATTCTAGCAAATTAGGTAAACATAAAATAAAACAAAATCTTATTCACAGGCAATTTTTTTTCAATTAATTTAATACAGGCGTTCATGCCCTCGAAAAAATATGACAATATTCTTCGATATATATATATATATATATATATATATAGTATATATATACATATGCATCTCAATATATGGAAATTTGCTGTAGGCTACAGTCTATTATGAATCTCGCTATTCGCACTTGTGTTGTCCTTGTGAGAAAATATCGTGACATTTATTACAGCGACACACTGTGCAGGGCAGGTTATGTAGTTAACTACACTTTTGAGGACATGTACCGAAGTCACAAGAGACCTGCTTGTAGCAACCTGGTGGCGAGGTACTGATGAAAAATGCACTTCATATTTACAGGTATTTGCATGTTATACAAATATGGTCAATATTGAGGTCATCAAGATTCAATATGGTTTTTGGGTGACCGGAATGACAGAGCATGAACGGCGCCTGGCCACATTCCCGAGTCCCCTGCATGCCCAAACATTTAAAATTTCATTTAATATATTTATTTTAATTAATTTTTGACAATGTTTAAACAACTTTTTTTATAACTTTTAACCAAATTGTTTATTTTTTTTATTTTCTTAGAATTTTTGGGTTTTTAAGGTTATTCAAGGTCATGATCATGGTGTCAAAATTTAAGATCAAAGGTCCAGTGCCTGGATCCAATACGGCCGCCTACCGACCGGAATGACTGGTCATGATGTCGACTCCGACTTCAGATCCCCAGTGCCTTACGCCCGATTCCCCAAATCATTCTACTATCGCTTCTATCCGAATCAGCTGGTTTCATTACTATCTATGGTTTGTGTAACAAAGTTACAAGGCACAATAAACGGCTTACAAAATATTAGAGCTTTCCCAGAGATAACCATTTTACCCATTTTGTACGTGAACAAATATATAGTTTCAAATGTTTTAATAAATTCTGGTTTGATTTTATTTTTTTTCTTTTTCACTGAGCTGTTCTCTCTCAATTGTATGTGCTTTATTCTGAACTGAAGTATACACTCTTCTATAAAGATAGTATTTTGTTGAATATATGTCCGTATTTTGAGAAAGTTTAATGGGTACCAACTAATTTTTATTTACAAATCAAGTGGTACCGTAAAACTATAGTACAAAAATTTTAAAACGGGGTTGGTTTGTAGGTTTTAACGATACATGTAAGGTTTCACGTCTTGGACACCAAAAATATTTCTTCTTGCAAGAGCCCAGGCAAACAGTTATCGAGAAGAGCAGCTACAAAATGTCATAATGGCGAAGTTGTTTTACTTCTAGCAATGCAATTTGAGGAATAACGTTTCATTAATGCGAGAAAATTATATTACTCAGCAAATTGCCACACTTGTCCAATTTCAATTCATGATAGTCCAGCAGTATAAGTAATTTGTTGATTCATAGCAAGTTGTTTTAAAAAAATGTCATGTAAATTTATTTAAATAATTTTATAAGTCGTTGCGTCGTGTATTCTTCAATAGTTTTACAAAATGAGTCATTCCATGGCGTTTTAAATGGCTGTTTAGTACTCTACCGAGACAGCGTTGGAAACTGCTGAATTTGGTATCGTTTAGCATTTATTAATACTTTTGTAACCATGATTCAAGTCTTACTAAGCTACTTGCACATGATTGAATGATAAACTTGACAACAAAATATCACTTCGTTTTTCAGGAACAGGTATAAATGTTTACGGTGGTTAAAATGTAATAAAAGTATATACACAACTAACTGAAAGATCAAGAAAAAGGTAAGGTGTTCAAAACTGTTTAGCCACTGTCAACATGAACCATGCAATTATTTTTCATCACATTGACTGACAGGTAGTATCAGTAATGGTAAAATTCCTATAGATTAGTTGAACAAACGAATATAACTTAGCACCACCGGTAAATATTATTTGTTATTAATTGACGCCCCCCTTTTATATATAAGGATAAAAGGGTATAGTTGACGGACCGCTAAAATACACCTAAATATACAAAATTAAACGGCACACAAACCTATGGCATAAATTCCATTAGGTTTCAGTATCTACTGCTGTGTGAGTAGACGTTACAAACCAATAAGTGACGCTGAATCACACAGCAGTGCGTGATCTTTATAGACGCATCGACCATAAAAAAGAATATGTTGAGAGTCGAGAGGTGTTTAGTGGTTTTAAGAGTAGCCACGTGGACCCGACAATAACAGACGCCTACCTCTATGACCTGAGCATCGCCGAGCACGTGTGACCTGCTACCGAAACTGGGGACTTGCGGATCGACGACGAGCGGTGTCCAGAGGGCGAATCACAGTTCCATCTGGACACAGACAACCGCCGAATTCGGGTCTGGAGACGTCCTTGCCAGTGTCGTCATCCACACTTCGTCGTAGAGCGGCACA
>NQII01005137.1:104751-124192 GCA_002778355.1 Clitarchus hookeri | reverse complement strand
CCCCCAACGAGGTGTCGCGATGTGGGGGGTGGCTTATTTCCTACGATTCCTGCATCCCACTGGGGGCGATAGAAGGAACACCGCCAGTGCAGCGACACGTCCAGGGAAAGTTTCTGCGACCACATGTGCTCCCCTTTTCTGGCGCAGCTTGACGATACAATCTTCGCAGCAGCATAATGCCCGGCTTCAGACATCGCTGGTATCTCTGGCTCCGCCTCCGTGATGTCAACATTTTGTGTACGCGGTGACAGTAACTGGCGAGCCCAGCGCCCCCGTCCGCTCACGCACGCAAGGCACTGAACTGGTGTGCAGTGCTTTCGTCGCCACGCTTCCCTGTGGAAATCAGATGTGTTACAGTGCGGTTTTGTTACGTGTGGTGAAAACCCATGAATTTAACTACAACTGCACGATTTTACTTTTCTCCTACCTCACAAGGTAACTGCGCAGGCAAGCTATAAAATTGCAATATACCTTATCAATATTTTTTTCTGACTTTTTCTTTGATTACATTGTAATTAATAATTGTAAATTCATACACACAAATTTTTGGTTATTTAAAATTTTTATGTATTACTAGCTTACCCGGACACGCGTTGCTGTGTCATAAAAGACTTTTGTTCTATTCATTTCTGTGCAATTAATTGAAGGAAGTATATACATTTTCAAAATATTTATTATTGAAGTACTTGTTTCTATACAATATATTTAGTGTTACCATCTTTCGCGCGTATTAATAAGTTGGATGGTTTTCCTACTCTAGAACAAGACACATACAATTGGCCGTGCGAAAAACGTTCTGTTTCTAAACATAAATGTTTAAACAGATAGCTCACAACAAAGTCGCTTCCTGACGCGAAAGCATGGTAAAAATGAGCTATTGTAGATTTTAGTACCTTTGCAGGTTATACAGATAAAAAAGAAAGGTGTATAAACACTTGTGGTGACGAAAGGAAGGTTTATTAAAAAAACAATGAAAATTGGTTGATTTTTTCGGGAGTTATACGCGTCCGAACAAACGGACACAACATTTATATATATATATATATATATTTGTAAAAAAAAATTCATCACGTGTAATTTTACATAAATGTTATTAAGAATGCATAAAGTACAAGTTTTCGGTGAACGTACCGGAATGAAGGATTAGTAAACGTATTGTTGGTGGTAATTTACACGTTTTGAAGTATGTGTAAAAACACGACCACCATCTGTATAATTACCTTATATTTCGCATTTCGGAATCGTGCCGGACGATGCCGCTGGTCGCCGAGTTTTCTCGGGGATCTCCCGTTTCTCTCGCCTTTGAATTCCGGCACTTCTACGTATACACCACTTCACCCTCATTGGCTCTCGAGACCTCGATGTTAAGAGCCACCAAATTCTCTCCCCTCTACTCCACTTAAGTTGTATAATTTTTCTGCTACGTAATCATTGTATAAACATTCAATGTAAATGTATTTGAACATCTTTAATTGTGTAATTTTACAACGACCGTGGTGTATGAGACTCCTGTGCCATCAGAGGAGGACCTTATCGCACGAATCCACGCAGCACTTGAACTACTGAGACCACAAACACATGTGTGCTTCAGTTTCTACGGCGCCGATGTAGGTTCTGTTACCAGGTAAAGAGTCCACAATTTGAAACCCTTTTGTAATTTAGAGCACGATATGGTGCTCTTATTGGGTTGGCAGCTGTTTTGTGACACAGTGTGGAACGCACAGTTTTCACTATATCCGAAGCGTTGTCAAACTTTCAGGCCCCACAGGGGCTCTTAACATCGAGGTTTTGAGAGCCGATGAGTGCGAAAGCGAGGTGAGTATGGAGCAGCGTCAGAATGTAAGGGCGGAGAAAACGAGAGATCCCAAGAAAACCCGCCGACAACTGGCATCGTCCGGTATAATTCCCACACGCGAAACAAACAAAATAGCTTTGTGGAAATATTTTTAATTTTGTAACATATACGGGTTCATTTGACTGGCGTATGGCAATGCTAATTTGTACGTGTAATAGAGACATTAAGAATGATACGAAAATAACATACTAAGAAGGACTCTCGAAAATGGGCTAACATATATAGTCAACTTACTGTTACTTCCTACTTTTCTGAATCCCTGCTTAAGTTCTACTTCCAGGATATTCCTCAGCCTCGTGCAAACTAGGCTTTTTTAGGTTTAGAAAATTACACCAAAGGGCAGCGCAACGCATTCGTGCGCACTCAGTGTTACAGTATTTTGCATTATAACTATTTGTTACTAGGCATTACCAAGAAAACTATATTCTCACTGTTTTAGTTCATATTAGTTGTAAGTAAAATATTGTATAAAATATAAGTAAAATTCTAACTGAACCAAAAACAAGGTACGTTTACGTAAACAGAAGTATAAAACGCTTGTGATACATGGCGTTAAGTAAACAACGAAACACGTCATACATCGGGTGATTTTTCTTCAAAAGTAATGATTAAAAAAATATGCAAAAAAACCGCGAATAGACTATAGTTTAACAATTGCCCGGAGTGTTGCGCGTCTTTGCCTTCGCTCCGTGCACCGGCCGAGGATGTGCGAATCATGGGTCGCCACTCAGGGGGTCATCAGAGCGGAAAACCGGCCAGGAACTGAACTCGGCTGGGCCAGTCCACCGTCAGAGCCAAGTTATCCCTGATGGGCCTGACTGTAGGCTCGCGTTACAAGCTCACATTACAACCGCAGTCTCCCCTCTACCACCAGCTCAAGTCACATTCCGCTGCTCGTACTTCAGAGGCACGCTGCTCTTCCTAGCCGGTACAAGGGCATTATTTACTTGCAACGATATTTGTCGATGTCGATATCGAAAGTAAAATATCGACCAATGAACTATTTCGGGAAGTATTTGCATATCGGTTTCACATTAGATACAATTTCTCGATAGGTACTATTTAATTGATGTAAATGGGAAAATGCAATGTCTATGCAATCAGTGTCGCTATGCCATGATATGTGTGTTAATCATTTTTCTGACAAAATATTGGCTTTTCCTGGTTTTAAGTGGTCTGCTTTCATTAACGCGTGGTTCCAATATAAATTGTGGTAGTTAACAATGACAGGAAAGAACCAGTATTTTGCATGTTATCGATGTCTTTATGATACGAGTATTTCCTATTGCATTATAATTTTTTACGGTATCGATATTCTCTATGTATCAGAATCTCTGACTATTTAGTTATTTGGCTAGAATATCGATGAAAAATGTTATAACGTTAAACCTTCTTAAGGCTGTGCCACACTCAAATCAACCATTACCATATCCACATCAATTACCAATGACATAACAAAAAAACGCGTGCCACAACTTACGTAAATATATTATGGTGTTTTCGTCCGTCAGCCAAATGGAACCCTTTGACGAATAATTATTTAAATTCTTTCTCTTGTTAATAGCAGGACTGTTTTCTACTTTTTGATGAAGACATTTATTTAGTAAACAGTAGTACAGTACTTAAAAAAAAACTAGTTTGAGCTGTTCCAATTTTCATTTTAACAAACCAAATGCAGAGGATTATACAATAACTATTTACGGGACTGTAGATAGGGGGAGCTTAAATGTAATACCATGATTCTAAATTATTATATTGGGTATTATTATTTCACGCCATTGCTATTACAGTTTAATTGGAAAGTCCCCACCTTGTTAATGTTGCCAGAGGCTGAACCTAGGAGGCGGTTAACGATGGCCGGACTCACCCATCTTCAGTGGTTTTCTCGTTCCAGTTGCCCGACGACAAAACACGCCGCTCCCGGTGTTACGCTGGCCTACATATCGGGCACGTTGTTTAATATTTTCGGCCTCATTTATTGGCCTGTGGAGAGGGTTTCTGCAACTGTATTTCGCAAGGTGTTATTGCAATCACGCTCGTGCCCTGGTTCAATGTTTGAAGGTGTGATCAGGCAGGCCGTTCAGCTAAGGCCTTGTCACTTCATAACAAAACGGCTCTGGGTAGAAGTACGTGCATTTTGGCTAGATTTTGCAAACCCTTACGTACTCAGGCTGCTCAGGCCACAGCTATTTATTTATGTGATGATGGCATAAAGACAAGGACGTGGTTCTTTTTACTCAATTTGGTACCACGTTATGCAGACACGGCAATTTTTCCCCAGTTTAATAGGCCCGAAGAGTTGTGCAGGAAGTGTGTGAACAACTGTAGTCCTGTCGTAAGATGAACACACGAACACACGAGTATAGTCCATTCACGGTTACTCCCTACTTTTCTGAAGCACTGCCAAAGTTCTACCATCAGGATATTCTTCCGCCTCATGCAAACAAACCTTAACCAAAACTAGAAAATTACACCAGAGGGTCGCACTCAGTTGCGTAACATTTTGCATGAGACTTTTTCTTACTCGGCATTCCCAACACACCTATTTTCTTTCTGTTTTATCCATATTAGTTATTAATCAAATATTACAGTTTGTAGACAAAATATTTGTGAAAGTTCAATTTTATCCAGAAAAAAATAGACTACTTTTATGTTAGCTTAAGTATAAAACGCTTGTGATCCCCAACATATTGAAGGAACAACCAAATACACCATAAATGTGGTGATTTTTCAAACGTTTGACTGAAAAAACATCAAGATACCGCGAATAGTATATGTACGTTCTTGAAGTCTATTATGCCATCGAAATTATTTGCAAAATTAACGAACCTCATGATGTGGGTTATGTTAATCAAGTACCAATGTGCAGAAGATGTTCAGCTCTTACTGTTACTAGTATGTAGAATTTTTTAATAAGTACTATTTCAATGCCTTAAGTCAGTACAGGCTTCGAATAACGGACGTTGTTTGTACTGTAATTACAGTTTTGGTATATTGATAGTTAAATTGAGTCTGTCGTTCCAAACGGCGCGGTGAATAGACAAGGTGAGAGACGAAATGTAGGCTGGAGCATCGGCAGAATGAAGACGCTGGAGAAAACGGAGTACTCCAAGGAAACCAGCTCACCACGACTCTCCCCCAACAGAAATAAACTCTTCAGAAAAGTCAAATTGTTATGAGATGGCATATGAGCAAAATATAATGAAACCACTGAATAATGAGTAGAGTTGAGAGATTTGGGCGGTTCTAACATCGAAGTTTTGAGAGCCGATTAGGGTGAAATGAGGTGAGAATGGAGCCCCGCCAGAATGCAAGGAAGGGGGAAACGGAATATCCCCGGGAAAACCCGCCAACTAGTGGCATCGTCCGGCATGATTCCAACTTGCGAAAATCCGGGAGTGACACGGCCGGGGATTGAGCCCGGTTCGCTTGGTGGGAGGCGAGCTGTCTAACCGCCCAGCAACCGCGGCCCCTGTCACTGAATAATGAAAATTAATAATGTGTCTATGGTAAATGCTTTCAATAAAGCGTAGTGATTTAGCTATGAAATTTGTGAACTTATAGCAATGCAAGTTCATATTTCACATGCGTCATTGTCTTGCAATTCAGTACCTCCAAGTCTCCACAATTTTAGGATACAATAAACACTATTGGCCACTTTTTGCAACATATATCTCTATTTTTGCAATGTTGTTTTTACGTAACACCGTAGAAATTATTTGGAATTTGCATACCGACATCCCAAGTTCTGTAAATTCTGAATGTCGACCGAGGCATATACAATTATATTAATTACATAAATAAATCCTAAAACCATGGATTACACTGGTTGTTTTGGGATCACATATTTAATGTATAAAACATTTTTTTTAACTGTGCAACCTTTATTTTGGGCAAAATATTGCAGTTTGTTTTTAATTAACGGTGTTCAACATAGGTGGCATACGTAAGCAGGGAACAATTCATGTAATCACGGGCTATATGTTTGATTCATAATAACATTACGCAAGCATTTTAAGTGTTGGGTGTAAGAGGAATGGTGAATTAGCTACTCTTGATAAGTTCTAACTTATCACCAATTATCACTCCCACAGAGGTATCCCGAACAAATGCCAGTCGCCTGCTGACACTAGGATTTGTGCAAAGATCTAGAAATACTTTATCAGTTGGCGAGTCCTTAAAATGTTTGTGGAAAAAGAGTTACTGACGAACAACACTTTCAGAATGATTGACATATTTGCAAGTTTCTGGTCGTTAAAATTTTATTTTGAAGGTATGCTTGGTTTTAAAGGTTGTATTGAGGGTTACATCAGGCCAAAAAAAAATGTCACTAAAATTTACAATACTTGCAAACACGTAAATAACAAAATGACAGTCGCTTCCCGACCTTGTAACAGCTTTAACATTTGAATCCAGTAGGTAAAAGTTCGGTGATAGTTTTGAAATACCTTACTATAAATGTGGTTTAGCTGCGTATAATTGCATCCAAAATTATTAGTCTCTAAAACACTTCAGTTTAAAATAAAAGCACATGTAAGTTTCTAATAGTAGTAAGCCAAAGAGTGTTTACATTTTCCTTTTAATCATATAACGGTTGGTTTTCTGTAAACAAAATCGTCTCAAAAAATTGTTTAGTTTGCTATAAAGAATGTGGTTTTACAGTGAGGAAGAAAAATAGCGATATGTAAGTTGCTTAACCTATCTCGCGAAAACGGTAGCGATTGCCACTCTAAATTGTGCCAAGTAAGAGAACTACGTTCAAGAAATGCAGATATATTATCTTATAGATATTTCCCTGCTATTGTGTTACATATAATCAGCTATTTTACAGATGTTTTCACGTACACATGCGGTGCTTCAACGAGTTAACTAATTAACCCTTTTTTTTTTGTCGGGTAACCAAGGTTTTGTTGATTCTGAAAGACTCTGCTCTTCCACTGCTATCATTTTCAAGCAACTTTAGGGGTTGGAAACATCAGTGGCTCATCAAAATCTCATCATCAGATGCTGATAGAATAATGCGCCGACATTTAAAAACATCGCATATTAGGACTTTTTGAATATCAGCTCACGTAAAAAACTATCACCATGACTGTATAACTCGGATTAAAACTACAGATATAACAACAATATTTTTGCTCTACGACAATAGGTGTCAAAAATAATATGTTATACAAAATACAAGAATTTTTATTAGTTATTTAGTATAATGAAAAGTAGAATTTAATTAACGCAGTGCTTAGCGCCTCAAGGATACAGCCAACGTTAAAAACCCAATTAAAAGACTTCAACTTGAAACTTTCAACTGTAAGTGGGCCTTAACTTACCAACCTGTAAAGGATTTAATGTATTATACTTTCACCCGTTACTTGACAATTATGGGCAAGTATTTTTCATAGAGCTATAATTTGAAGTTCACTTTTGGCACGCGAAAAAAAGCAGTCCCGTTTTACATATTCATGAATCAAGAACCAAAATAAACGGACGGTGTTACCTTTTGTGGGGAGAGAGTTTTGTATTTTTTAACAGGCTGGAAAAACACGTTTATAAAAGGGTAGAGTATTATCAAGGTTTAGAAAACCACAAGTAAATTATTTTCTGTAAGCCACAAACAATTGTATAGAAATTATATCGTGCACATGTTTAATAGTATTAAAAGTAGTTTTTCCCGGAGTTATGAAAGTGTTAGTGATTTAAAATAAGAACTTTTGTAAAATCATTACCAAGCGATTTTACAGTAATAACGAGAATAATTTTGTTCTTGCTATATATCATTCATGAAAGCGTATATAAATATTAATTTTGTGATAAAAACTTTGAAATAATTTTATGCCAAGTAAAACTCTTTGTAACATCTGTATTTAATATTACACGTTAAATGTTTAACAAAAATTATAAAGTACTGGTATTAACATTTTAGGTATGGAAGTACTGTTCCCTAATGCATATAACGATTCTAAAGGGCCTTTTCGCATTCTATTTGCTCCGTAAAACCTTAATTATCTGATTTTATTTACTTCAGTATAAGTTCTCGCCAGGGGTTTGTAGAGACACTTACATTGTAGAACTTAGAGTTTCTTACCTGTGATTGGCTGTCCAAATGGCCGTTGACAGTAGGGGACTTCGATTTTTGGCACATGTGGCCACTAGTCACACTTGACTTCTTAAGATTTGGCCTGAATGTTCACCAGTTATGTTCTCATTCAGTTTTTTGCTCCGGCAGTTCTTTTACCTTCCTTTTCTTAAAATTTATGGCCAGGTTTTACGAATATTTTGTCTATAATATCAAGTGATGTTTAAGGACTTTTCGTAATTCATGTTGCTTCTCAACCTGTACTTTTTTTTTTTTTTTTTCGAATTTGGCTATGTTGGCTGTTATTTCATACCTATTAATTTACTTCTTTTTTTGTGTGGTAAATTATAGCTCTACTGTTGGACATTAGTGATTTTCCTGTTTGTACTTGTGAATGTGTCTTAAAACCTGGTAGCAGCCCGTATGTATCTGTGCCCTTCAGCATCAAGTACACTAGTCCACAGGAATACGTGGCAATCTGGACGAAAGAAATAAATCTTCAATTCTAACTTATTTCTAGAAACGATATTATCTCGCAGGAAAATTTCACCGTTTCCTAGTATCCTACATACTGAACACGAGTTGTACAGTTTTCTATCGTAATTGCCTGTCATGCATGTACGGAGCTACTATCCCATTTTATTGGACCAATGAAAAATCCGATACTCTAAATCAGGAAGTTTGCAATTTGTCTGCAAAGAACTTAGTCAAGTGAAAAACTTGACAATCCAATCACAATTTGTTACACTAGTTAGAACGTTATCGAAAATAATTTTGCCCAAAGTTTTTTCACGATTTTCTATTGTCTCTACTGGACCATAAAATAAAAACCAAGAGTTTTTCTCGACATGAACTTAATGGCGGAACTGTTTTGCACCAAGCGACTTAAATGTATCTTCGAAGACTTTATTTATGGCTTGTTAAATTGATGCGTTTTATATACGTTTCACTCTCACGCAAAACCAACAATTTATATTTTTTTATGTTAATCAATATAACGTATAATAAAATTGCTCAAGCTGAATTAAGTATTAATAATCTTAGGAGAGCCTCCTACATCTGATTACAAACAAATTTTGTAAACACTGAACGGAGTTCACTTAGCAAAGTTCTATCCGAAAAAGGGAAAGTATTTCATGATCATGATGTCTTGTGGATAGTGTAACTGGTTTTTTTTGTGTGCAACTGAAATCGATTTGCACTTATTTCATATACGTTATGGCAAAATTAAAATAGCTTTAAACTTAGGTATGTAAAAATTTCAATATCCATTTGATAGACCCGTGAATCCAAGTCATTAGTTGAATATTTTTTTTTTTATTTTGACGTATGGGAGAAGGAAACTCAAAGGCGTAATTAGTAAATAATTATTACAACCTTCGTCAAGTAGGGTTGTTTGTAACATGCTATCTTAAAGTATAATTAATGTATATATTTCAGTATTAAAAGTTATAATTCCTCTACCTGAAAAGGAGGGGTGAATAATTTTAAATTTCCAAAATAATTATTAACATTATATGAAAATTTTTATTAAATAAAACTAGAGTCACTATTATAATGATCTTGACAGATAAAGGTTTTTTTTTTATGTGCTGCCTGAAGCATCAAAAACATAAGTACACTTAAAATGTATTGAAAAAAATGTTCTTACTTATTGATATTTTTAACATTTCAGTGGGAAAATTCTAGCAAAATATTTGACAGTGCTACAATATATTTGCATTCTCATTTCAAATGTTATATAAAACTTACATTTCTGACCATTTCGGTAGTTTAAGTACTGCTATTTTTTAATGAGGTCTGCAAATAATACAGTAGGGTGTAGTTATTCATAAGAAGTCACTCTCCTTCAACCCTTAAGCATTGTTTAACGGCAGTTAAACAATTTCAATATTACCAAGGTAGTCATAGAGAAAAACTAATTCAAATTATTCTCATATCAGTTGCTACTAGAGAAAGCGTTGGGAAACACTTATTTACGCAACGTTGGCTTGAAGGCGCAGGAAAACCTTACAGTTAAACGGATTTACCTTCTTGGGAAAGAAACCCAAGCTCAGCTTGCTCATGGCAATCGGGTACCAAGGGGGCGGGTCTCTTTTCGCGGTGTTAAGGTAGCGAGTTTTTTTTTAGAATGGGGGGGGGGAATACCTATGATACCTATTAAAACTAGTTTTTATAGGTATCATAAAAATGATTTATTAATTGTCGAACGTATGGCCTGTAATGTAGGAAAGCGTGGTCGAAGAACAAAATCATTTGACAAGAACGTTCATACAGGATATCTTAGTGCGCAAAAGCGGAATCATGTGGCGTTACCTATAAGGTAGGCAGACACTCTTATATATAATATGAGCTCGTTGGGCATGGGCCCAACAGCACATCAAGTTGACGGGCGCAAATATAGTGCAAATTGTTTAAGGTGAAAGTTTAAATATTATATATATTTATAGGTTATCCTCTAAACGGTATCATAGCAAAGACTGTTTTTAAAACTTTATTTGCTAGTTTATTATTTCGGCTACTTCTTCAGTGGGACGCATGATGCAGGCTTAGCAATACGGATATATCAAAACACTGCGTGTGAGTAGTTGGTCAGCAGAACGAGGGTTTTCAACACTTTAAAGAATTAAGAACGAGAAATTACCGTCGCTCGAAGAAGGAAGACTATAGTTCCATGCTTTTTGCACACGAAGTTATATAACATTAGAACTAACTTTCAGCGATACTAAGGACTTTGACCGCAGGAAAACTTTTAAAAATACTTACTCGGTGAAACAAACGAAATATANAAACTACATAAAATACTAACGGCGCTGGGAGGGAGGGAGGGGTTACGTTAAAGAGCAAAACATATGTTTATTTAAAAATTGATTTTCTAAGTTTTAACGGTGCCTTTCGACATTTTTTTACAGTCGCTCGGTTGGCAGTCCGGAACACGGCGATTCCATAGGTAGTGGTTAATGAAAGGCACTTCGAAGGAAACGGAAGCTAAGGAAGGAATCCTTCCCAAACTACAACTGGCGTATAATTTGTTTAGTATTTGTAGGGTAGAAGAGGGGGAGCAACTTATTCTGTGCCAAGGGTCTGCGCAGGATTTCGGAAATGAGCATGATTGGCAGTTGCACGCAGTGAAAGTTTCCTTTCTGTTTGAAGTGCAAATTGGCATGAGAGATAATTTTTTTCAACGACGTTCAGCCACATTTAAAAATAGCGTAGCTATTTCGTTTGCGGCAGGAGTTCTTAATACACTAGGATATTTGTTATTTACATGTACGGCTCACGTACGAAGTGGGTATTTATGACGTGTTAGCATGTCAAAGAGATGCTTTGACTGAAGTGCAAAGTATCTGTCGACGTAAAAAATAAGCACATTCCTTAACTGTTAATGGGGTTATTAAAAACGGTAGATGTGTAAAATTCATAATTTTTTAATGTGCGTTAAAAAAATAGTTCTTCAACTTTTAACAATAAAGTGTTAATTCCATTTCGGAAAATAAATTTCAGACTCCGCAGTTTCGTTTTCCGACCAGATTTGTAACACTTTATTTGTACATTCCGAAGAAACAACATTACATAGATTTTTTGCTATGAATATAAAGGTCTATATAAATTTTGTCGGACTGTTTTATTCGCCGAAAATAGTATTACGTTTTCAGTTTACAAAATGAGCAGTACTTGATAACAATGTATAATAATAATTTTGCTTCGCTACCCGACGCCTTTAAAGTATTTTTAGGTTTTGAGTGGAGTGGAGAGATTTGGGCGACTCTTAACACCGAGATCTTGAGAACTAAATTAAAAAACTGAGATATAATGTTTTTATCATATGGTTTCAATAGTAAGTTCTAATATCAAAAAAATAAAATTATAATAATATAAAACTTTTATCTCATAATTGCCGTTATATATTGTTATTTTGCTGGTCACATTATCAATATAAATTTTGATTTTAGTTCATGCATTCCTTGAATTCACAAAAACGCCACAAATAAATTTCTATGTTTTAATATGCTGGGTCCGTGAGTATCGAGGGTTGGAGTTATTGCTTTTTTTAAGGTTAAATTCGATGGGAAAACTAGAAATAGTACTTAATGCGTCCTATATTTCCTTTTATGGCATTCTTGGTTATATATATATAAATTTTTTAATGTGGCCATAAATTTAACATTAAAATAATTTGACGTCTGCCCGGTAAAAAATATGGAATGTAATTTTCTCATGACAATAAACAATACATATCGAAAATTCTCTCAGGCAGTTGCAGAGTCTTAATATTCGGGCAACAAGTGATACTATTTTTTAATGCCACCTATATTTATCTTTAACGGTGTTATCAAGTGGATTCCTGGTGGCTCGTAGCCTATGGGGATATGGTGACCAGTGCCGAAACAAAGTCTTTAACCTGGGAAGGGTCACGCCTTTAGACGCTGATCTTAAAATGTTTTTGCTTGTCTTTTATTTTTTTTTTTATGCGATCAAAACATAAATTTAATGCTGGACGAAAGATGCAGTATAGTCAATATCCCAAAAATGAAAAATAAATACATATCTATGTATATATTTACTAACATTATACAGTAGATAATACGCAATATATAAACGTATCTCGCTGAATAAAATCAGTTTGGTTGTCCGTTTACTTTCATTCTGGCGCCTTTTACTAAATTTAGGGAGGGGTCATGTATACTCAGCCCTCGCTCTCCCTTTGTGGTTACGCCACTGATGTTGACGAAAGTCCTTCAGGGAACGTACGTCGTGGGCAGACAGGAGCGTCGTTCTTCTACAAGCGTCGTCGCTCTCTGTTTACGAAGAAACCGTGAAGTACAGACGTCTAAGAGCACACTTAATTATCATAGGTACTTCCCCGTAAACTTCTTTTAATGACTAGCAGCGTCTCCAAGAGTCTCTTTTTATTTCTTATGAAAGCAGCGATGAAAATAAAACAAGCTCCTGCCATTACATCCGTAACTGCAGTTTATGTTCCGTCTACGTAGCCATTAGTCCCTTGGGAATAGCGGTCCTGTAGAACGCTGAAATACCGGCATACAGAAAGTTTTGACGACTTCTGATACAGCGTGTCCCAAACAGACATATCTTTCCAAACTAGGTTTTTAACGGCTTTGCCACGTTCAGCGTACTGCATTTATAAATTTCTTGCTGGCTCAGTGATTCGGGAAGAAAATTTCCCTACACTTATTCCCTCATTTATTTAATTTACACTTCAGTACAAAAATAACTTGTAGTACATTAAACAAAAACATATTTGTTTCGCTGGTTTTCCTACAGCGGTGGAATGGTAGGTGAATGGCATGCAAATATATACATATATATATATAGAGAGAGTGAGAAGGGGGGGGGAGGTATTATGGAATAGTCGGGAAATAAGGAATACCGAGGTTTCGGCTCTTTCTGGTGCTGCTATCACGTGGGAATACCATGAACTACTCAAGAATTACTCCCATGATGCAGTGCAGTGAGAGTTGACCGCTTGTTGTTGTCGTACCACTCGCTACAGAACAAAGTGTTTTTTGTGATTTTCATGAGTTTTTTGCAGGTACGTTTTCAAACATTTAACCTACTAGTACACACGTGACTTGAACATTGATGTTAAACATAATGTACCCTAAAATAATTGTAGTTTGTTATACTCTAATCGTTTTTTAGCTGACAATATTTTGTCCATCAGTTTAAAGGTTAATTTTCAAAGATGGCGTGTCGGGTATTATGGAATACTTGGTATTTCATAATACCCGACATAAAAGTATAGTATTCGATATAACCCGACAAAATATGATGAATAAAATTAAAGTTAAAAAATGAGTTTTGAGTATAATATTAATAGCTTAACAATAATTATTAATTATATAAATATTAATATAGCCTAATTTAAAACCAAAGAGCATTGTTTTAAAAGCTAAATCCATTGGAATGGAAACAAAACATAATTTTTCTGTTATTTGGAAATTATTGTATAGTCTAGACCTACAAATAATTTGTTTTCAGATGTATTTTGTCTATTTAAACCTAGTAGGAAGAGTTCTAAATAGAGTGTGTTTTTTTTCAGATAGGCCTAGAAAGAAGGAAGATGAAGGAAAGAAGCGAACGCTTTGGTGTCATACGCAGATGGCTTAGCCTATAGAAGCTGTTCGTGAGAAGAATATGGGGTACCTTAAGGCGTCCAAGGAATTCCAGGTTCCCAGAGTCTCTCTCTTCTGCCTTGTCAACAGAAAGGAGAAAAATGCAACTTCTCTTGGCCGTAAGCCAGTTTTTCCTAAAGAACTAGAAGACGAGTTTCAAAAATATTAAGTTGAGATGGAGGCCATGTTCTATGGGTTCACATAAAGGGATGTCTGCAGTCTTGCCTATCAACCTGCGGTTCGCAATAACATACCCCATCCATATACGGACAAAACTTCTGGCAAAGACTTTTTCTACGCTTTTATGAAAAGTAACCCGAAACTTTCAGTCCGTAAACCCATGGATACATCTTTTGCCAGAGCCAGGGGTTTAATAAAGAAGAAGTAGACAAAGTTTTTGACCTGATCGATTTTGTTTTCAAAAAACACAACTATTCTCCTAACAGGATATTTAATGTAGACGAAACAGGTTGGTCTGTGGTTCAAAGTAAAGTTCCTCATGTAGTAGGCCTAAAAGGAAAGAGACAAATTGGGTCCCTTACTTCAGCTGAAAGAGGTTCTCTCGTTACCATCATTCCCTGTATGAGTGCAGGAGGTGACTTTGTCCCGCCTCTTGTGATATTCCCGAGGAAGAACATGAATGAACAACTTCTTGGAGGTGCTCCACCAGNTTTGTCTGTGGTTCAAATAAAAGTTCCTTATGCGGCAGGCCTAAAAGGAAAGGGACAAATTGGGTCCCTTACTTCAGCTGAATGAGGTTCTCTCGTTACCATCATTCCCTGTATGATTGCAGGAGGTGACTTTGTCCCGCCTCTTGTGATATTCCCGAGGAAGAACATGAATGAACAACTTCTTGGAGGTGCTCCACCAAGGACCATCGCATCGTGCCACCCGTCTGGTTGGATACAGACAAATATTTTTACTAAGTGGTTTAAACATTTCGTTGCNGGACCATCGCATCGTGCCACCCGTCTGGTTGGATACAGACAAATATTTTTACTAAGTGGTTTAAACATTTCGTTGCTGTAACAAAACCCTCAGCTGAGTCACCTGTCCTGCTTCTCCTTGACGGGCACACAACCCACAAGCGTAACANCTGTTAGCATAAAATCCAACCCTTGGATAAAACCTTTATGGGTCCATTAAAATCTCACTATACAGAGGAAGTGAGATCTTTTTTTAAGGCATAGCTCAAGGCCCTTGATTATTTTTGATATGATGGAACTGTTTGGCAGGGCCTATCTTAAAGTACAACGTGGGACATAGCAGCTTCAAAGTGAATGGTATTTATGCTGTCAGTAAAAATATTTTTAGCAGTGAAGATTTTATTGCTCCTACACTCACTTTTCCTAGTCATCAGACTATGAGACCAACAAATGACCCTCTTCCATGATCGTCTAGAAGCTCTGATTCACCTCAACTCTGTCGTTCCAAGAGTCCTGATGTGGTTGTCCCTCATACGTCTAAGTCAACAAATTTTGTCCTATCCATAGAGATATCTCCACCACCTCCAAAAAGCAGAAGTCAAATAGAGGCAGGAAAGCTGGATCTTCTTCTGTACTAACCTACTCCCCATATAAAAAAAGTTAGAGGATGAACTGAAAGAAAAAGACAAAAAGAAGGAACCAAAAGCTTCAAAACAACAAAAGAAACCGAACATTAAAAAAACCCTTGTAAGAAATTAAACTTAGACAGACCTTCTAGACCTAAACCTACAACAGATGACTCCAGTGTTAGCAGCGATGAATCGTTCCATTCTGATGTATCATCTGTAATGGACTTCATGCCATCAACTAAAGAACCGGAAAACAAAGACGCTGAATGTATCTTCTGTAACGGAAAATTCTCCGAAGATCAACTAAGGGAAATTTGGAGTCAATGCTTCAGCTGTTCTCTGTGAGCTCACATTGACTGTACCGGTGCAAAGAAAGAAGATTATATCTGTGACTTTTGTAAATAGACTCGAAGCAGAAATGATTTGCACATAATCTTAAAAGTATAGTTTTTATGGTTAAAAAGAACTATGTGTTATGAAGTCTAATTAGTTTGTCAATGGTTTGCACCACCTATTCCATATAACCCGACTTTTTAATATTAACCTCCATTTGTAACTTTTTTTTAAATAATTATTTTATAATAAGAAAATAAATAGTATTTTTTTACAAGTGACAGTTCATTACAATTAGTTATAGTATGTACTCATGATGATTTTGGGGATTTGTATTCAAAAACCAGTAAAGTAATTTTTAGAAATGTAAATGGTATAGTTGAATACACAATTTCCTGAAAGAAAGAGTATTTACTTAACGTTATAACAAAATAAAGCTCAGAACACACAAAATTCAATTAAATGTAATCTAGCATCTCATTGTCACAGATATCAAGTAGTCGTAACATGTCATTAGTGACGAGTGTGGAATTCCCAATAATTGTTAATATTGCGGACTCGTCGGGACATGCTGCGAATTTGATATTATTTATTTGGAAAGAAATCTCACTATCCCGTAGCAACGTGAATGACATCTCTAAGAGTTTTAGGGAGATCCATGCGGTTACAATTGCATCTTTTAACGTCTCCCACTCGGGTGACCTAGCCGGGGTGGCTGGTGCTACATTCTTCAAGAAGTTCTGCACGATCCGTGCCCTATGTCGTAGAGAAGAAATTGACACCGTGTGGAAGAAATTGACACCGATGTCAATATGATAGACATTTACAACAACGTCCAGAGCACTTTTTATATAAACTGTATATGTTATTGTTGAAGAGCATGAGAAACGTCTGATTACGATGCGTACTTTATACCCAAAAGAATAAGCTGGCATAACCATACGTATGGACATCAAAGGAATGCCGCGGGCCTGTTGCTATCACAAAACTGCGACCAAGAATAGGTTAAGTACACAAAAACGAAAAGCCGTGACGGTTCTTTCGTACTGGGTGTACCGATACGCTGATTGGCAGCGCGAGGCTCTGGCGAGGACCTTGTGTCTGATTGACAACTGCCATGTTGCCAAGTGTTACTTTTCGTCTGCTGCTCTGCCGGCTTTGTGGGGAACGACGTTCCGACATGTTGTCTGGGCAGTACCGCCATTTTGCTGGCATGTGCGGCTAGAGTTCACGGTAGCAATAACTGTTTCACTTCTTTATTTTTTAAAAATGTTCTGGTATTAGTATTAGTTTCCTTTGCCAAATTAATTAAAACTTAAAATAGTTTGTATTTATATTAGAGTGTTTTTATATGCAAAGTTTCCTTGCAATGTCTTCATTATTTTTCAATGATACGAGTTTACACATTAAATATTTACTAGATTTGGAATTGAAAAAAAAAAGTGTATTTTTCAGTTTGTCTGAAATTTTTATTTTTGAAAACATTACTAGACACCGTGTTTGAAAACCAAATTTAAACAGTTTAATTTGTATATACTATTATATGGGACGCACGGGGGAAGTTTTTGAGTTCGTGAGGGATAGACGTTTTAATAAAAATATAAGGACTTAATTTTATTTCTAATTTAGTCCTACAGTTATTATTTACAGCATTACATTATCTGCCTCCACTAGTGCTCTTTTTTCTTTTAACAGTGAGCGCAACATCTAATGACTATTTGAACTCTTATTACCGTCCTTCTTACAGCCTATGTTTGGCTACAGTCTATTTACTAATACTCATCATTAATTAACACGTCTTAGGTCTAGCTGTTGCCGGTAATGTATTTCACTCACGCACTCATCTAGTCCAACAGTCCAGCCTGCCAGCCACACTCTTCACTGCTTGATAATCGCAATAGCAGATTTCCCTTCCGCTTATCATTTCTCTCGCCGATCGTTCTTCTATCGCCCGGAACTCAGCCGCCCATGCATTCAACAAAAAACTCCCGGCCCGGAGGCCCGTCGCACAATTTATACTCCGCTGGCCTTGACCTGGAGAGTTCGGTGCACCCCGAGTCATGCGGACATAATCCAGGACAGTAAACATCTAGAAAATTCCTCAGATAGATGCAGAAACTCAATTCAACCAGGGTCAGCAACGCGCGCCGCAAAAAGGATCACCGTGTCGGCTCTCTTTCCGTTTCGGATACGCGGCCACCGGCCTATCGCTCGCCTGTCATTCAAAGCAATCTATTTACTTGCTGCGGCCGCGATCATATAACTGCTGTCCTTCACTTCGATTCGCTCGCGCGGGATGCGAATCATTGAGCACGTAACAATACTATGGCGACTTACACCTCTCCATTATTTTTAGATAACACATTCTCGAAAAAAAAATTTGTAGTTTTTTATAATTACGTAGTTGTTGTTTTATATATTATATATAAAACAAAACCAAATAGGTGTGTTCAGTTAGCAACATTCCATCGTGAAGATGCTTAACTGCATTTGAAGGTTAAGAAAGTTATTAGGAAGAACACATATACATACAGACTGCTTATGAGCCTGCATTTTCAAGGAAGGTTAGTCAATAAATCAAAACAACAAATTATTCATTGACGTGCTCTTGGTTGTTCTTTATTCTCAGTGGCCCCGAAAGTAATTCACGAAAATAATGCCTAAGCTTCGTGGAAGCCGCTTCTTTGACGTTGCCGTATTCGGAAATTATCTTACTTAATATTCATTCTCTTCGCAGGTTACAGCTTCTGCATTCGAAATTACGTGGGGTAGTCTTCCTAAAATTATAACTTGTAGAGCGTCTGTGCGCAAGAAAATGAACGCAACTCTGTGAACTAAAAGCAAAAAAAAAAAAAAAAAAATATATATTACAAAAATTAGGTGTCTCAAAATTAGATACATTGCGCAAATCAACAAAAACGTATTAAATGTTTCACATTATATATCGTGCATTAATATATTGTGTTTAAAAATTTAAGTATAAAATATATTTAAACGTTTTCAAAATTTTTATAAAGGAAACACTTTGAGCTAATGCGCACCTAATTTTGCATATTTTTCCTTGCAGTGCAATAAATAAATTATTTTTTAATTCCAATTCCTGAAAATTTTTTGTTTGCCATACATGATAACAGTATTCATTTTCTTATAAAATTTAGGATTTGGTACAGTTTAATGTTAATAAAACACTCATGAGTTCACCTTGGTTTATCGTGGTTGGGCAGTTAGCATTACTTTGGAACATAAGTTTAGAGTAGGGTTTAAATTACACAGAATGTCCGAGAAATCTTTCACTGAATACAAACATTATATTTTATCCGTTATATGTACGATAAAGATGCGAAAATAGTTCCACTATATAGATTTGACCCTATATTGATTCGACTCTGTCTTGTTTTTAACTGAATGCAAATAGTGAATCCTAACCTTACAGATATTCCCCCGTAATATATATATATATATATATATATATATATATATATATATAT
>NQII01005137.1:39662-104432 GCA_002778355.1 Clitarchus hookeri | reverse complement strand
GCCGGCATAAAACAATCCTTAAAATGTTCTGTGTTTCAATTCTACACCGTTGAACGTATCTGCATCAAATTTGGCAGGGATACAGTTCAGTACCCAACTTAAAATACTATGTAAAGCAAAATTGGCCAAGCCTCCCTCTGGGCCGGAAACTTCTAAAATGGTGATTTGTACCTCACATTGTCATCGTATACTCGGGTAACGCCGGTTAGTTCACCTAGTTATTTACAATATATTTCAACATTATTTACTATTGAGTATTGTTTTATTTTATTACATTTTACTACATATTTCATTACATTGCTATGACTGTAATAGTGCACAATATATCGGAACTTGTCTTGCATTTTCACTTATTTTAAAGAATGCAGAAAATCCCTACAATTTTTTTTAAAGTCATAATAGCGAGTCTGGTACAACACAGTAAGTAGTAAAGTCGTTCCAATGTACTTACAGAATCAGTTTACTTTGAAACAAAAAATGATCGCGATCAGAAAATTTTTGGGGTCAGTGTAACCGTGTACAGAGACGAGCATATTTCAAGTGGAGTGGAGATATTAAAGCGGCTCTTAACCGAGTTAAACATAGCCAGTGAGAGTGAAACGAAGTAAANATTTCAAGTGGAGTGGAGATATTAAAGCGGCTCTTAACCGAGTTAAACATAGCCAGTGAGAGTGAAACGAAGTAAATATGGAGCAGCGACGAAATGCCGGAGCGGGAGGAGGGGGGGGGGAGATCTCCGACGAAACCCGTCAACCAGTGGCATCGTCCAGCACGACTCCCACATGCGAAAATCCGGAAGCGAACCCGCCTTGAATAGAATCCGCTTCGCCGTGGTGGGAGGTCAGTAGTCTAACCACCACACCACCGCAGCGCCAACATGGCGAAGGACTTCTTCGTCCCGCACGTCCGCAGCCCACGTAAAATGTTTTGCTTCTGTATTCCCGTCTGTTCCGACGTCAAAAAAATGCAGCGCTGACGCAAAACTGGGCGAGTGGAGTAACTCGCCGTGCCCCCTCGCGCATCGCGTTACGCAGTTGTTGTTTGCACACAAGTGGCGGCAATGAGTGTCAAAGTACGTCCCCCTCTACACGCCGGGCTTCCCCCCCCCTTCCCACTTCTAAAACATTTTCGCAACAGAATTCCCCTCTCCGGCATCGCCAGCCACTCTTGCCCGTACGCTACATCACGAAACTTGATACGGAGAAGCCGAGAAGGGGGCCTGTCACAACAAGCGTTGCGTCGTCAACAATGCCCTTCCACAACACACAAACACTAAACCCCACTCCTCCCCTCCCAAGGCCAACTACCAACTCTCCCCCACCCCCTCCCCCTTCCGCGTACGGACCAAGCTACCAACTCACTCGAACGCTTGTTCGAGAACTGTTACAAAACAACATTGGTGTGTCTCAAACCAGTTTTCTTCTCTGGGCCGGAAGAAAAAGGCCTCTCGCCGAACCAGCAGTACAAGCTCGTAGGAATGTTCAAGGCTTCGGAGATACACAGATGCATCAATGCCCCTCCAAAGTTGGATCGGGAATCTTTCTCTCTATTTACCCATTCTATGGCCATGCGCCCATGGCAACTACGTCAGATGATTGTGCGATGCTTTGCCATATTCTTATGCAGTGTGAAGATAAACGAAACCTTCCAACCACCTGAAAAATTACAAGAGAAGACGCTGAGAATCGAAACTAAATCCCCGGGACATGTCGAAAAATCACAACCTGATACACCAGGGCGGGGCAGGAGGGTGATGGTTTAGCTGTTGTCAGTGTGATTACAGCAGGTAATTAACTTTGCTGAGGAGGAGGGATGAACCTGAGTTGAGAGAACTGGAGTGCATCGAAAGCCACGTATTCAGCACATTCGAAGTCGAAGTGAGATGTAGATAGCGTGGCAGCGTCCGTCACGATACCCAATCGCGAGCCAGACAATTGCAATAGCCACCGCGTGGGGGGAAATACTCAGCGGGTGACATCTGGCCCCGGAGCAGATAAGTATAGTCCAATCATGGTTACTTCAAATTTCGCGAAGCTCTGCTAAAGTTTTACTTGCAGGCTATTCCTCCGCCTCGTGCAAACAATGCTTAACTAAATTTAGAAAATTACGCCAAAGTGACAGAGCGCTGTTTTTGGGCGCTCTCAGTTTAATAATATATTTCATGATATCTTCCTACTAGGCTTCATACCAATGCGCAATTTTTCTCTGTTTTTACTGATATTAATTAATTATGTATTACTATAATATACATGAGTAAAATATAAGTGAAAGTACAATTTAACAATAAATAAGATATTTTTATATAAACAGAAGTATTATATACGCTTCTGATACGTGACATATTTAGGAAACAATCAAACACTTCATATAGGGGGTGATTTTTCAAAGGCTCGATTGAAAAGTGTTATGCTACCGCGTATATACTTACAGTACATGGAGACGAAAAAGCGTGTCAGTTCCTTTGATGTGGGGCTTATCCGTTCACTGACTGGCTCTGCGTGGCTCTGAAAACTGGTCATACATCTGGTTTGTTACAGCGTGCTGCAAAAGATTCCCCATTGGCTGTGTCGCCTCCCTGATCGGCGAACGGCGTTGCGACGTTTTGGTGGCGCTTGCGACTGTAGTTCGCGGCGAAAAAACGGTGCTTGTTTCACCTTCCGTATTTTTTCCAAAGGTCTGTTTCAAAAAGTGCGAAGAAACTGCGAAAAGACTATTTTCTTTTACAGTATTTCACATAAGACATCCAATCTGACTAGCATAGAAGCGATTTCTTGCAGAAATGCGATGCGATCTCCGGATTGTGGCGTTCTCCCAAACACATGATTAAAAACCCAGCNGAAGCGATTTCTTGCAGAAATGCGATGCGATCTCCGGATTGTGGCGTTCTCCCAAACACATGATTAAAAACCCAGCCATCGTAAATCACGAGTCACGCCGGATGTTGGAATAGGACCATCTTCGGCTTGGCCTTCTGCCAATATGACCGCAACGTCTTGTGCCTACTGATCACCCACGCCTCCAACAGGACTCCTAGAGAATGAACTTCGAAAAAACGTGAAATTACAACAGATCAGCTAGGTACAGACGGATGGTGTACTAACATCTTACGGTGCGCTAACGTCTAATATTTATTTACCAATTTGTTGCAACTATACTTCCCGAGCGTGTATTGAAATTGTTGGCATTTTAAGATGTAAATAATCGTCTTCAAACACCGTCTTAGATTGTTAACTATTCACTATCAATATTCACCCCATGCAAGACGTGTTTGCTGGTTTCCTAAATATGTGGTGTACCACAAGCATTTTATTTTTCTGATAACATAAAAGTATCATATTTTTGGTTAAAATACACTTTTTCTTATATGTTATTTAAAAATTATAATATTTCATTTATGGTTAATATGAATAAAAACAGAGAGAATATAAGTGTGTTGGTAACACCTAGTGAGAAAAAGTTCTCATGTAAAATATTATTAAAATGAGTGCGTACGAAAGCGGTGCGTTGTCCCTTTTGTGTAATTATCTAGACAAAACCTTTGTTTACATGAGACCAAAGAAAATTCTGGAAATAGAACTTAAGCAGGTCTTCAGGAAAAGTTGGAAGTAACCGTGAATAGACTATAACTCCGCAGGGATGATACAGCGTGTCAGTTCTTTTGATGTTGGCTTACGCATTCTGATCGGCAGCGCGTGGCTCTGGGAACGGAACTCGAGTCTGATTGGCGAATGCGTGCTTGGAAAGATTCCCCATTGCCTGGGCTGCCTCCTGGCAGGTAGGGTGCCAGGCACCAATCTGAGAACGGCGTTGCGGCGCTGTTTTGCTGACGCGTGCGGCTGGAGTGAGTGAGCGAGTGAAGAGATTTGGGAGACTCTTAACAGCGAGGTCTTGACAGCCGATGAGGGTGATTGAGGTGAGAATAGAGCAGCGCCGGAATGAAGGAGCGGGGGAAACCGGAGATCCCTGAGAAAGCCCACCGACCAACGGCATCGTCCGGCATGTTTCCCACTTGCGAAAATCCGGGAGTAACCCGACCAGGGATTGAACTCGGTTCGCCTTGGTGGGAGGTTAGAAGGCTCAGCCACAGCGGCCCCAACGCCACCAGGAGGAAAAATACAGTGGGCGACGTCTAGCGCGGCCTCTGTCGGCCGGATGGGGTCACGTGCGACCTCCGGCGACCTTGATGCTCAGAAGACCGCCCTCCTAAGACGGCGCTCGCCTGGGAGGCACAGCCTCCCGCCGAAGGTCGCGCGAGGTGAAGAAAGAATTTCTTCTAACCCCCACCCTTCTTCGTTCTCTTCCCCCGCCGCCTGTCAAGGAGGGAGGGGAAAAGATAGCTTGGCAACCTCGGAGGAAAACCCGACCAGGACCGCAGCGTTGCCAGACGTACCAGAATTCTGGTATGTCTACCAGATTTTCTCTCTTGGTACCAGCACCAGATTTTACTCATTCTGGTACGCAAATATACCTTTTTTTTTTGGCCACAAAAATTTCTAAACCTTTGTTGATTAAGCATAACCGTCTGCTTATTTTAATTATTTGTAATATAAATTATTTGCAAACAAAAATAAACATAGTTTTATATCACAAGTACTTGATATAATTTTAAGTTATACTGTTATTCGTAGCTATACATAGTGGTAAATCAGATCATAGGCCTACTTAAATTTATTATTGAATATTTTAGTTTATATCTAATAAGGTTTTAAGTAAACTAAAGTTTTCATTTTTTTAAATTAATACCGATAGCTACTCTTTGTGTTCCTTGAAAAAAATGTAAACATATATGTGTGTGTATATATATAACTTCCAAGTTATAAAAATCTAGTTAATAGTAATACATAATTCCAAATTTTAACATTTTAATTGTTGTTTGAAAAGCATGCTCATTTTATTTGGAACTTACAATTAGTGTAGCGTAATTACAGTATCAAAAAGAGGGGGCACCTATTATTAGAGTACCAGAATTTCATGGAGAATACCAGAATTTTACGGGGCATGGTACCAGAATTTAATTTTATCTATCTGGCTGACAACACTGGCAGGACACTGAAGAAATACTTTGTGGCTGCTGCAAAATGTTTTGTTGGTATACACTCAGCCAAATAATTTTTTTGGTGAACACAACATTTTTCAGTTGTCCCCACTAAACATGTGTGGCCTCTAGAAATGTATTTTGTGGTGTCTACAAAATATTTCGCGCTCAACACAAAATTATTTGACCAGCAAAACATTTCGTAGCAGCCACGGAGTATTTTTTTTTGGTTCGGTGTAGGAAGGACGACCGCAAGAAGGAGACCCAGTTCGGGCGGGAGTCTCGTGTTCTTCGGCGGTGCGGACTCCGGCCTCGCCTTACGCGCTTCCCTCCCAGGGGCAGCTGGGTCGACTGGCGTCGTTCGCCGTTTATTTAGCCTCTCGCGTCTTCGGCCTCCAGCTCAGTCGCGTGGCAGCGCCGGTTTGTTTAACACCGTCCGCTCGCTCGGTGACGTCGACTTCGGTGTTGTTGGCGCCGGGAGAGTCGGGAGTAAACGCGAAGTGAGGGAAAGCTCACGTGCCTATATTTCCTTTGTCTTTTTTGAGGTAAGTGGAAAGTCTTAAAATTCTTTGGTGCACTTCTGACCACTTAATGTTAAGGCGGAAAATCTAAACATTTTTTTTTCTTTCTAACGGTCATTAAAAATTAGAGCTCAACATGCCAGCACAGAGGACGACGTTACAAGAGTTATTGAAGTTTGACCGGTTCGTTATACCCGTATTTTATCACGTGGGCATTAAAATTACTGAATAATTAATTAATTTTGATTACTGCTATATATGTGAAAGGAGTAGCAGGAATGAAATAAGTTGGATTTATAATTAATTTTCAAGATGTTCCCTGTGCGTTGACAAGTTCGGCTTTTAAATATTGAATCCCGGTTATTAAGATGTGGAGAAAATTACCTAAATTCAAGATGCCGGGGATGAGGGGAATACTTAGTTAAATGCCGTATGTAAAACCAGAGTTTTCCCGTAAGAGGCGTATCTCAATAAACAAGTGTTCTGGGAATAATTTTTTTTTTCAGGAAAGGAAAAAAAATTACTTACAGCCGTAAATATACTCTTAGAGAAGAAAACCGTAAAAATTATTTAAAATTATCATTTTTAAGGTTTTCCAATACTTTTAGGGAAAGAAATAAAGTACAAAGTTGCATTCGTTGCTTAACTCATTGCCTTTCTTGACTTCTGTTACAGATCTAATTTAGAGAAATTGACCTTTCCGGGAATGCATATCACAGTCGCTTTTATTTTGGCGAGGGGGAGAGGGGAGCAAGGGAAGGTGGAGCCATGCTTCCTTATAATTTTTAATGATATTGAGGCGTTGTAAATGTTTTGCAAGGGATTTCTTTTAATATCGATTTGTCATTTCAGCTGTTGCAAAATAAGGAATTTTTGGTCAAGCCAGTACTTATTAGCACGCAATATTAACTTGCACAGTGGAGCGCATGAGGAGAGCCGCTGGAGGTGTAATGTCTANTGCCGTATGTAAAACCAGAGTTTTCCCGTAAGAGGCGTATCTCAATAAACAAGTGTTCTGGGAATAATTTTTTTTTCAGGAAGGAAAAAAAATTACTTACAGCCGCCCTTTTATACTTTTATTCTATTAAATATACTCTTAGAGAAGAAAACCATAACAATTATTTAAAATTAGCATTTTTAAGGTTTTCCAATACTTTTAGGGAAAGAAATAAAGTACAAAGTTGCATTCGTTGCTTAACTCATTGCCTTTCTTGACTTCTGTTACAGATCTAATTTAGAGAAATTGAGCTTTCCGGGAATGCATATCACAGTCGCTTTTATTTGGGTGAGGGGGAGAGGGGAGTAAGGGAAGGTGGAGCCATGCTTCCTTATAATTTTAAATGATCTTGAGGCGTTGTAAATGTTTTGCTAGGGATTTCTTTTAATATCGATTTGTCATTTCAGCTGTTGCAAAATAGGGGAATTTTTGGTCAAACCAGTACTTATTAGCACGCAATATTAACTTGCACAGTGGAGCGCATGAGGAGAGCCGCTGGAGGTGTAATGTCTATGCATTAGTAGCACCTTTTAGAAATTCCACGTGTCAGGAGCAGCCAATGGTATCACCGTATTGGTGATAGTTTCGGAGCTTACACGCCACCTATAATGCCTATGTATTTCTGCAGTATGCCGTAAATAAACCTCAAAAAATGCATGAATGAGATAGATAAAATAAAACTGTATCAATTAGATTTATTTGTAAATTTACGAACTCTTAATTTACGCTAGTAATATAAAGTCTTTAAAATTGCAGAAATAATTGTTTAGCTTTACAGGAACTAACGGGAATACATGGAAAATTCCCGTAGATTTGCGAGTGGGATTTTCTCGCTGTTTTCGTTTATTTAAAGCGTTAGTAAGGTACACATTAGGCGATTCATGTTTTGTCACGTTAGTATGACTGGGAAGCGTTTCGCCAGACACGCAATGTGTAAATGTGAGCGAGTAATAAACTGAACCAACCATAGGACCGAGTTGGGGGAAAACCAAGTTTATGTTCTTCGCTCTATTGCAGCAGTGGATTGTGAAATATTGCTTTTAGTTAAACCAGTCCAGCGATACTCGTGGGGATTTCTGCGTCAATTAGACATCTGTGAAAATTGCGAATGCATCAGGCGGAAAGTTAGATTAAAAAAAAAAACGTTTATCTGAGTGTTACATTTATGACTTAAGCGCTGATGTTTCGACAAGCTCTGGACATTTCTGTGCCAAGTATGCCTAGGGGGAAACATTACACACATTTAAATTAACTCTTATNCGTGGGGATTTCTGCGTCAATTAGACATCTGTGAAAATTGCGAATGCATCAGGCGGAAAGTTAGATTAAAAAAAAAACGTTTATCTGAGTGTTACATTTATGACTTAAGCGCTGATGTTTCGACAAGCTCTGGACATTTCTGTGCCAAGTATGCCTAGGGGGAAACATTACACACATTTAAATTAACTCTTAGAGAAACAGCAGCCAGTGAATTAAAATGATTGCAACCTGAGCATATTAAGTGCTGAGAATTTTAGCGTGGTGCTAACATAATTCGCGTGATTAAGGAACCTGTAATTATTATAATAGTTCCGACTGAACGCGGCTGATTTTCGTAAAGCTGTCGACCACTTGATGGTTTTCTATATGAGAGGCGCATGTTCGAAACCCGGATAAGGTGCTTGGATTTTTTTATCTTATGTAATGAGAGTGAACGTTGTGTTGTAAAAGGACTTTTTTTTTTAATTAGTAGAAATCACGTTAGTCAATTTGTAAATTGTTTTGTATTCATCCACCAGAACGGAAATTTCGCTATTTATAATGGTGTTAGGTTCATTGGTCGGTTATTTAATATAGGTGTGACATCTGTCAAAACAGTTTGTTTACGGTTATTGTGGCCTGTCTCTGTTCACATATTGGAAGGTTTTAAAATGCTCTACAAGTGTAAATACTGACATGTCACGAAATATTTCGGTCAAACGCATGTATGTAATACTCTGGCGAAATTTTTCTTTTATGATTCTATTATCAAGGTTTTTTTCCTGGCTATGTTTTTTTTTTAGACCAATCGCAAATGTTCTGATTTATAGTAACAGGATTAGCCAACTAAGTGCTTGGTGTAAATATAGCGGAAACATTTTTAGGTCTTTCGCAACAAATTTAAAACACTAAAGTATAGTGCCAATTAAAAAAAAAATGCACGGAAGATAATATATTTACAGATTTATAGAAATAATTTAACACTTAGAAAAAAAAAAAAAATTCCGTGGTGGTAGGTTGTTTATGTAGTAATATATAACAAACCAAACAGGTTTAGTACGACACCATTGTCAAGAAATTGCGTTGAAAACACGATAGACTCCTTAAGGATGTGTGTTTGTGCTTCTATTGGACCACCGTCTGTAAGACACGCCTCGAGAGACCTTCAACCAATAAAGAATCTGAATACCCTGCTATCAGGTCTGGGGTTAAACCGGAGCAGCACTCAATGAACTACTAAAGGATGCTCGAATGCACAGAGGATTGTGGAGTCTAGTTTGTTGCGGAATAAATCCGCGAAATTTCCCGGTCTCCAATTATTATTATTATTTCAGATATTCGAGAAGAATTATTTATTTTACAAATATTCCTTGCAGGGGTGTGGGAAAAGTTAATTATGATATTAATAAATAAAATCTAGTGCTGCTCTAACAAAGTAGAAAGTATCTAGAATAAATTATTGATATAATTTATTGAAGCCTGGCAGTTTATAACAGGTGACATCTTCTTGTGTGAAATAAAAAACTTTGGTTTGTGGCGTCGGTGACCCTAGTTGGGGCGGCAATTCGTACTGCCGTCCCAAATTAAAGGAACTCAAAATCTTCGTAATATTGTCAAACATGTTAGTTCAAAGTTCATCATATTATATATACACTGTTGACTAAGATTTTGTAGACGAAACGTTGAATGTTATTAAGTCAGGTTTCGATTTACAAGAATAAAGCAAAATTTTCTTGTTTCTGATTTAACCCCTAATGACCAATTTTAGATATGGGCTGTAATTTTCAGTGTAAATGCCAAGTGCAAAATTAAACACGAGAAAACAAAATTTATTTAGTATATACCATTAATGCTCAGTACTAATTACTAAAATTTGGTACTTTGACTTTCACAAATAATACATATTTTTTAAAAATTAAAATACGATACATAAATAAACTTTTAATAAAAACGGAAATGAAAAACCTGCGTACAAATAAAATTTAAAATATTGTAGGAATAATGACTGTATTTAATGATTAATATCTATATAATTCAGAATGACGAGACTGCTTGACCAAAATATTGGATTATACACGAGAATTTAGAAAAGATAAATGAGTGCCACATTTATATGTATCGCTGTTCGTATGATAACATTTCGCTAAAATGTCAACGTTGTTTCAAATAAAGAAGTTTTGATGAAGCATACATATTAAAAACATCAATATGTGGAAGTCATACATTCTCCCAATTATACATGGTTAACGTTTTGGCACAGTAATTCTTAACTACAGCATGCCTGGCTTTCATTCTGTCGTGTCTGGTAAAACTGCTGTGTTTGATTACGTGTCTTTGATGTATTGGCCCTTGTTGTTCCTACTTATTTTGTCGGGGTTTTCGTAACTTTTGCAAGCAGGTTTCTAGCCTGTGTTGTTTAATGTGTTGTCTGCTGGTTGTGGTTATACTAATATATTTTTCGTAATTAGTGGCTGCTCTGTTTTTTTGACTCTATTCACTCTTAGAACTTTCCATTGTTGTATACATATATTTATTTTCTCGTCCATAGGCTACTCGTCTTATTTAAGTATTTTTTTCGTGCTCAGTCTTATTTTTCCATGGCAGACATCTGCATCGCAATGATGAATGTCCAGAAATCTCCATCTAGTAATTGACCCCCATTGCAATATTCGTTCAATGATCACGTTTTGTTCAATAATTTATACAATTATGCAAAAAATAGTAAACATTAATGTTAAATGTAATGGTAAACACTGCATACTAAACAAAATAAATCGCCAAGTGCTCTGAGGTTTTAATCAATTTTGCCCTGTATTTTAGAAAGTGAATTGTAATCAAAAATTACTAAGATCTTCAATGCGTTTCTATCATCATTGTGATACAGCCTGTAAATAAAATTGTAACACAAAGACTGCGTTTTCTAGTTCTATACAATGAATAGCAATTTTTTTCAAATTAAAATGGCACCCTTATTCTTTGATGTCTGCGAGACGGTTTATATCCTATAAACCGGGGTAATTTGCACCTGCTGGGATAACTTTGCATCTCTCAAAATATTTATTTTGGTGCCATTTGGTGAAGGCAGACAAACATTGTCTGGATAGAAAACATTCAAAATTTAAAATACATAACTACCGTTCTCTGGTTCTTTGCCAAATGGCACGAAAACAAAAAATGTTTAATAATGCAAAGTTACTCCAGCAGATACAAAGTTACACAGGTTCAAGTTACAGTACTTTGGAAAAACCCGAGATCCTCGGTTTTACTAATTAGGGCTAGGATATGGATCACCCAGCTTACCCTTGTAAAAATTTGGCACTAATCATGAAGAATACATTTACATGAATGGTTTACTTAATTTTTGTCGTGACCACCAAAAATAACTCTTATATGCTTCTAATAACTCATTTAAATCGACCACTCTGAACTTGAAACAGTGAGAATTGAGACAAATCAGTGAAAACAGTTAAAATTTAGCGACTGATAATCAATGTCAGATAATTAATCAATATGGTGGCTGAATTTCACAGAAAATTTAGTGATTACCACTGAATTTCAAGAATTCTACTGCTATAAAACACTTGTTCCCAGTAAATTTGCTCGATTCGCTGGACAGCAGTAGCTTATCAAATGACTTTCAGTAAATGATATTTCACTGATTGATATCACACATTCAGACGTAGACTGTATGATGATTGAACAGTCCCGAATGCAAAATTAATTGAGGTACCTCGCCTAATCAAGATAAAAAGTACTTGCTAGCATTCTGCCCATTTAGCATCCCTGCCCGAAGGTTAGATGGATCCATTCCAGCTAGCCTAATCAATGAATTAGACAAAATGAGCTGGGGATTCGCCAGTGGTAGGATTAATCTTACGAGAAGAAGTGGTAGCAAATTGAGGCTAACACTCGAATTAAAAGCGCTTAATTACCAGCGACTCAAACACAGAACTAACCAGAGACAAAAAAAAATAATAAGGAATCACCATCTCGTATCTATATAAATCTTTCTGCAAATTAATTTTATGATTAATATTTTATTATTTTGATATGTTAGTGAATACAAAATATTATAACAGGTTTTCAGAGTCAACATAGTGCTGGTGTAATTCACAGTGTCATATCCCACATAACCAGTTAATGAACCAGTTATATCTTGTGTTGTTGACTGCGTTGTGATGAAATTAAATTTTAGATGATAAACATTAAATAAAGTAGATGGCTCCAAAATCTGTAGTGCCGAAGTAAAACGTGACTTCCATTTTCACAAGCAAAACTGTTAAGAAAGTATCGAGGAGTTTTATACGTGCGAAATAATACAGAACGATGTGGCTGTTGTGCTTGCAGACAGGGCGCCATGGATCTCGACGTGAACGACACGCTGTCGGAAGGCGGCAGCCGCTACGAAGCCATCCTGTTCGACTGGGTGGACCACACCTTGTTCGCGCTCATGCTGGTGCTGTCGACGGTGGTCGGCATCCTCATCGGCGTGTGCGGCAAGCAGGACACCAAGATCGACTACCTGCTGGGCGGCAAGGCGATGAACACCATCCCGGTCGCCGTCTCCCTCGTCGCCAGGTACGTGCGCCGATGGAAGCCCAATGTTGTGGCGGCCGCGGTGGCTCAGTGGTTAGCCTGCTCACCTCCAACCGAGGCGAAAACGGGTTCAATCCCCGACCAGGCCGCTCACCTGCTTCTTCGCGTGTGGGAACTGTGCCGGACGATTCCGCTGGTCGTCGGGTTTTCTCGGGGATATCCCGCTTCCTCCTGCCCTTTTATTCCGGCGCAGCCCCGTACTCACCTTAATCACACTAATTTTCTCTCAAGACCTCGCTGTTGAGAGCCGCCCAAATCTCTTCACTCGCTCAAATGTTGTGCCAAAAGTAATAATGTAACTGCCACACTATAATTTTTTGTTGTATGTAAGCTGTCAGTTAGTAACGATGCTGTTAATGTAATTTTCTGTTAAGCTATAAATGAAAACTTAACGCAAAGCACTTTTTTAACAACGTTATCTCCTTACTTTACTATCTACATTAAGGCGGTGTTTATGTTGCGGCAAATCAAATTTTGTGCTCATTTTATGTTTAGGGTGTCGCCTACATGAAGTTTTTTTTAACACGTTTGAGGCAGGGAAACGTAGGAGCGATAAGGACTACACTCACAGGCGCGCCTCATGTCCCTTCGTTCTTACGCGCACGGCTCTGAACAGGCGTGCAGTATTATCGTCGTGCTTGCTTCTACCTATGGGACTGTAAGCAGTAACCCTAAAATGTAATTGCTGAAAAGTCTGTATCAAAGTCCAACGCAGGTCCCTATAATAGTTTCGCTTTTCCAACCGGTATATTGTAAGATACAGCAGTATGAAAAAACCGTTCTTAGCTATGCTGAAGGGATCGGGAATAGTATTTATAGTGTAAATTATGTATTGAGAGTATTATACGTACCTCGCCTGAAGTGGTTTTAATGTTCTACATTGGTATCATAGGGTACGTTAAATGTTTTGGTAAAAAAAAAAATTACTAATTTCAATTACACTGCAACGCAATTCAAGCGCAAGGTAAGTGGCGCCCTTAACATTTGTGATACAAATTTTCTTGTGTTTCTTCAGCTTAAAAAAACTTTGTGATGTAAAATTAAGTACAGTTATTTTAAAACAAAAATAAATATTACAAACGAAGAAACAGAGTTATGGATGGGAGTGGGCTTGAACCTGCGCCTTGAGCGCTTGACGTTTTTTACTTTCACGACAAACTGCAGTTCTCTTTCGGTACGTGGAAACACTATGTGCTCCAGAAATATATGCATATTTCGCACGTGTAAACTGCTTTTCGAGGCTTGGGAGCTTGCCTAAGCTACATTTAGTTCTCGTACTATGCTGTACGTTTTAAATATTGTGGTTACATATTACGAGGTTATCGCTGTTCACCAGTATCCGCCATTTTGCAACGTCAAGTCAGTGTAAACTTGTGTTGGCTGAATATTACTATAATGTCACAATAAAAAAATATATTTTGTTCTTCGTGTTATTTTTTTCCGTAATACAAGATTTGCTTGCGTCAACATTACTTAGAGGATTTTTTAACATCGACACTCCAAAAGTGTTTTTGTATTATAGTAATATAAAAATTTGTAGATGGCTTACATTAAGTTTGTCACAGCACTGTTACTTTTACTACAACATTAACGTTAAAAAAAATGCCTCAACCGTAATTTTTTGTTGAAAAAATATAATACTTTTTTCTGTGTAGGCCGCCCGTTACGCCGAACATTTGCCCAAAGTAAACAAACACATATTATTTTTTGTATTCGCCCCATTTCAGGTGTTGAAGTAGGCTGTCATCTCCCATAAATGGCTACAAAATATGTTTCTGGCTTCAATGTCTGCTTTTAAACAAGGCGCGGTCGGCAACACTCTCAATATAAATTTTCAGTTAGAGAATAGAGGACTACTGAAATCTGTTTCTCCGAGTGCGGTCTTCTGGCTCATCCTCCAACTTTCCCGAAAATTCTTATTGATAGAAACTACAAGTGAAGGGTTTGCTGTATCCATGACACGCTTCCGGAAGCGGGCAGCTGCTATTGTCCATTTAATATAAGTGGAGTAAAAATTGATAGACAATGTGACCAACCTAACCAGTATGCAAATAGTAAATTTTCTCGTTTGCGAAATATTGTATCAGCGGAATGGATGTTGGTAAGTTGGCGCTTTTGATGATGACTTTGGAAGAAAATAGTACTCAGAACTAACAGCTGTAATTTAAAACTTTAATTATACTTATAAAATATATGGTTTCAATTATGTTTTAAAAGGATTATTAAATTTTTTTAGCTTAAAGTAAATTGACTTTAAAAACATGCTTAGCAGTTATGATGGAGCATGTCGATACTTTCCAGCCAATGGCAAGCCATATTTCCAGTTTCCAGGCCGGTGAACGCCTTTGTGCATGTGTTTTTTTCTTATCGTATTTATAGGAGTATCATTGTGGTGTTTTGGGAATATTTTATCGGTAGTTAAATATTTTTTTATTTGCTTTCTTTAAGCATAGTTGGTTGTAGGTGCCATTTTTAAGCATTTTCTTGAGCGAACTGTAAAATTATCGGCACGTGTTTACCGCTTCGTACAACGGCTCGTTCCGCCATTTTTCTTAACCGCCACCAGCAACTAAGCGACACAAATATAATTTACTTTTCTAAGTTTAAGTTTGTTGGTTTCAGTAAACGTTCGTAAGTGTGGGTTTTACCTATTTATGCTGCAAATAAACTATTTAAAGTAAGTGACGAAAAAAGTGATTTTAGTAAAGTAATCATGCAAGAATTTCCTTAAAAAAACACGTGTTCAAGATGTTGCGAATTACAAACAGTGGGTTAGGGTGTTTTGTAAATAATGTATTTATGCAACCGTTACTTTAATGCTTGAAATGCATGTGGTCTCAAAAAGCCGCACTTCCAACTCCCTTGCAGTGTGTAAATAATACTTGTTTATTTGGCATATATCGTAAATCCAACGAATGGAAGATTAACTTCGGTCAATTTGTATGTTTATTGCTGCATTTATACGAACAGCAAAGTATGTAAAGTGCTTTATTATTTTTTTTATTGAAGTTCAAACTTTCAAACTTATAATAATTTGAATGTTATTTCCGTACCAGAAAGTTTTTCCACTGCTTCATCAAAACAATATGCATCTCAAAATGACACATGCTCGTAAGAAAAATCTCAAAACAAAGCCGTCTCAAGAAAGACGATATACTCAAGGCCCCACGCCCTCGCTGTTTACTTTTTAGCCTCAAAACAAAATAAACAGGGCCCCAACAAACTTGGAAATTAAAACAATTAAACAGGCTGGAAGGCCGACCTACCTGTAATATCCTACATTGATTAATGGACGGAAGATTGGTATCGTTGGTATTTCAGTACCTGCCTGTCATGACAGGAAGCACGAGAAAAATGCAAGTGTGCACCTGATCTCATAATGTTCGTTTACAAACGTTTTCTTCGCTGACAGAACAGCTGTTGTGGAAGGATACTTTGCTGCCACACTACTTTTCTAGAACATTCAAAAGTTCACGTGCGTACATGAAATGTACACAACAAAACGGTCCTCTTCGAATGGGTGGACCACAAGTTGTTCATGCTCATACCGGCGGTGTCGACCGTGGTCGGTGTTTTGATTGGCGTGTGCGGCGTGCTGGTCACCAAGATCAACAACATGCTGGGTGGCAAGGTGATGAACAACATTCCGGTGGTCGTCTTCCTCGTCGCCAGGTAGGTAGGCAGCACGTCTTGGTTCACGTCCGCCCACAGTATGTACACTTTGTAAACAAGCAAAAAAACTTTTTATCACTATTCGTACCATTTCCTGTGTTGGCCTTTCAACCCACTTTAATTTATGTCTTCAGGTGTTGCAAACATAAAAAAATACGAGAACTGTTATTCAGTCGATACGTCACTTGTTTGTTGTTACAATCAATGATCTGTCGCTTCTGGTTCGGCGATAGTAATATGAAATATTCATAACCTGGAACAGTCAAACTGTTTATGTACCAGCTATTCACAGCGAACATCATTAGGCGATTGGCATTGCAGTGTACAATACCGGTCCATATTTGCCTTCCTTTTGTTATGCACAGTGTACACTGGGTGTAAATGTGTTAATACAAACAGTACGTTCCCATGCATGGCTATAAAATACATGACCAACGAATAGGTCCACTTTATGACAAAGCGGGATTATTCACACTCACTGAACAATGCTCAGCCAGAGTTCAGAGGAAAGTTCAAACCAATCTTCTCCAAGTGAGGACTACTGGCAGTTTCCTCTCTTTTCTCAAAACGTTCTTCTTGAGAAAAACAATAAGTAAGCCGCGGTGGCTAAACGCTCGCCTCCCACCAAGGCGAACCGGGTTCTTTATCCGGCCGGGTCACCCCGGAATTTCGCACGTGGGAATCGTGCCGGAAAATTCCGTTGGTCAGCGGGTTTTCTCGGGATCTTCCGTTTCCCCCACTCTTGCATTCCGGTGCTGCTCCATTCTCGCCTCATTTCACCCTCATCGGCTCTCAATACCTCGTTGTAAAAAATTGCCCAAATCTCTCAACTCAACTCAACTCGACAAGTGAGTATGTTTCTTTAATGCATAATAACAAAAAGAGTATGTTTTGGAATGCGAGATTGCTATCACGTTCGTCATTCGAATCCAGCAGTAGCTCCGATCTGGATTTAACTAAAAAGATGTCCATTTCGCGACTTTTTGGTAGTTCCTCAATTTACTTCATGTTAGTCTTTTTTAGCTAGAGAAATTAGTTCCCAGTGAATGAATTAATATTTTATGGTTCATGTTAGTGTTACTTCGAAAAACGACGCTCTTATAAATATAATATTCCATTCATGTTTATTCAGTTTCAGCATTTAGCCGTAACACTCAAAATTTCCTAATGTTATTATCTCTCCAGTTGCATCAACTGATATTTTTTGTTTATTTGCTAAATGTCTATAGGAAATTCTCAAACATGTTTCAGGGCTTAGTTCATTATGAATGATTTTTGAATGCAGCTTGATTTTCATTTGTGTTTATCCGGTTTCTGTCTGAAGTTGATGCACGAATTTCACAGAAAAAGTAACTTTTACTTTTGTATTTCAGCGTATGTATCTTTCGTGATTATTACAGTTTCTTATTTCAAAGCTTCTAACACGATTATAATTGGTGTTTGAAAAATAATAATTATCCTCTTCCTCCTCAAAAACCTTTGAAAATGTAAAAAACGGATTTCCCACTGTTCAGTATGGGCTTGGTTTCTGAAAATCGTATACTTTAACGACATTAAGAATTCCTCGTGGCCTTCTTTAAGCGCATTATTTGATAGTCTCAAAAAACACTTAAAGGTTAAAATAAATATTTCATAGAGTTTTTTTCTNAGTATGGGCTTGGTTTCTGAAAATCGTATACTTTAACGACATTAAGAATTCCTCGTGGCCTTCTTTAAGCGCATTATTTGATAGTGTCAAAAAACACTTAAGGGTTAAAATAAATATTTCATAGAGTTTTTTTCTAAAATGTGTTAAATTTTTCACGATAACATTTCTTCTAAACATTAAGTAATAAATACNTTTAAAAAACGGATTTCCCACTGTTCAGTATGGGCTTGGTTTCTGAAAATCGTATACTTTAACGACATTAAGAATTCCTCGTGGCCTTCTTTAAGCGCATTATTTGATAGTCTCAAAAAACACTTAAAGGTTAAAATAAATATTTCATAGAGTTTTTTTCTAACTGCAGAAGCGTTACGTAACTGTCGTATTCTTTAAATATTTTCCTGGAAATTCCCAAGCCAAATAAAATTAGTGTAATTTGTGTCAGTGAAGAACACAATAAAATTTGTAGATATTATTCCAATTAAAGGCTTATATTTGAAGCAAGTAAACTTCACTTTGTTTTCGGCTTTTTATTTCACTAATTAGGAAATTTCCCTGGTTAAACCAGGGAGATACCAAAATACTTTGAAGGCTCTTTACGTTGAAATAATTACTCAAGAAAACTCATTGGTACTTAATTATCTGTCCCGGCGAAACACCGCTATTCATGTTATTAAACCCCATTACGATCTCGAAACACTCCCCATTATCTTGCATCACTTGACGGATTTATATAGAGGGGGTTAATTTAAATATCTTTGAAAAGCCGTCCATGGGAATTAGATCTTAATAAAAGGGCAAGAAATCATCTACAATATTCATTCAACCATTTTCATGGCTGTAATTTAGTTCCAACTTCAGTGACACATCCTCTTAGCGAGAAACCAATGACCTTCTAGGATGATAAATTACGAATGTTTAAGTGGTCACGATTGGTTCATTATATTTCGTCCAACTCTCCATTAATTGGCTGCAAGAACATTATTGTGAGACGAATTATGGGTTCGCTTCCTGGAAAATGTATCGATGTGTGCGCTTTTTTGACTTGAAGTTAATTTAATCCTTATCTGTATACTAATATACGAATAACCTTTCTGTGTGTGGCAGAAGCATTTATATGCAACGAGTAAATAATGTTAGTAAAATATGGAGTTTTACGGTGTTATTAAATTTGGTTACTAACATGAAAAATCATACAAAAGAAATGCCAAAAAATTGTAGTGAATTCATGACCTACCATAAAATATTTGAAATAATTCTCTATGTTACTGATTAAGATTTATGTAGTTGTATTCATAGTTACGACATTTAAATAATCTTTCATCTTCAAAAAAGATTTACTTCTGCTAATTTAAAATTTAATGATACTGAAAACGCGAGTACAATCTGTAAGAGTACGAGATAAGGAAGTATATTTATTTACCAAAAATTTATCTAAAATAATTTTTTNATTGTGAGACGAATTATGGGTTCGCTTCCTGGAAAATGTATCGATGTGTGCGCTTTTTTGACTTGAAGTTAATTTAAGCCTTATCTGTATACTAATATACGAACAACCTTTCTGTGTGTGGCAGAAGCATTTATATGCAAGGAGTAAATAATGTTAGTAAAATATGGAGTTTTACGGTGTTATTAAATTTGGTTACTAACATGAAAAATCATACAAAAGAAATGCCAAAAAATTGTAGTGAATTCATGACCTACCATAAAATATTTCAAATAATTCTCTATGTTACTGATTAAGATTTATGTAGTTGTTTTCATAGTTACGACATTTAAATAATCTTTCATCTTCAAAAAAGATTTACTTCTGCTAATTTAAAATTTAATGATACTGAAAACGCGAGTACAATCTGTAAGAGTACGAGATAAGGAAGTATATTTATTTACCAAAAATTTATCTAAAATAATTTTTCGGTATGTAATAAACATCGTTCTTGAAAACGCCTTTACTGACATTTACTTTAAGTGAAGTACTTATAGTAAAAACTCTATTAAATTGATTACTGGACATGTCATTCCACTGACTTGCAACTAAAATCAGATTCATACTTCCTCCACATTACGAAAATATTAAATAATATTTTTGCACTTTGGTGACACACACTATTTCCTTTAACATTCTCCTTTAGATTGGACTCGATATCTCAAAGCACTATTTTTTACTAATTTGCATTGTGTTCACATGTCCTTACGTACTGCGTTACATTTCGTCACAAGGCTAAGTTTCACAGCTTTCTACGTAGCGTACTTGAGCTAGTTTTCTAAAGGTTTATATACGNGCATTTCGTCACAAGGCTAAGTTTCACAGCTTTCTACGTAGCGTACTTGAGCTAGTTTTCTAAAGGTTTATATACGTCGCCTCTGGAAGGCTGAACGTTGACGGCCTCAATGCATAAATAAACTGAACTTAAATCCAAGACTTCAATGCGTTCATGAATTGCCCCTGGGCTGAAACCCGTGACCATTGTCTTCACAGCAACGTAACCTCGCTCCTGCAGATTGCTTTTACACACTTGAGAAATGGTTCACAGTTTATCGATTGCAACTTCTGCTAAAGCAATTTCCAGCATTATACTTACCGTAGAGACCATATAAGTTAAAGGTTTGACACGGTATCCACGTTCTCTCTACATTTTGTCAATGCAAACATTTTTCTATCACTTACGTGAATCTAACGTGAATTCACACACAATCCGACGTAGTTAGCTGAGAAATTGAGAAATACCCTGACCTTAAGGGCGTCGTCTGGTTGTAGGTATATTTTACGTATCCGAGCATAAAAATATAGGACCTCTAAGGGCGATTAAGGTGCGCGCATCGAATGACTGGTAGCCTTTACACACAAGGCACAGAACTGGTGTGTAATCTCTCTTTCGTCGACTTGCCTCATGCGATTTTCAGTAGTAAATTTATAATTATATGGTAAAGTAATNGGTGTGTAATCTCTCTTTCGTCGACTTGCCTCATGCGATTTTCAGTAGTAAATTTATAATTATATGGTAAAGTAATGAAGACAACGGTGTGCTTAATTTCACTGTTTTATGTTAAGTATTCTGTACCAGACGTTTTATACATTCAAATGATTGTGAAACATTCATAATAAAGGTTATTTACGATAAAGTGAGCACTATTGAAATCAACCTTTGAAAAACTTCACTGCCTGACATTTTAACAAGTACACGGAGTGGCATACGNAATTCACTGCCTGACATTTTAACAAGTACACGGAGTGGCATACGCCCAGTAAAGTTGGTAACGGCACAGGGGAAGTAGTTCATTGTTTTAACTTTCAAGTAAATTGTTAGGTAACCATTTTTGAATACTCGAAATTATTTATTTTCTTTTCTGTTTTTTTTTTTAATGCCTGGAAGCATTTAAGTGTGTGAAGAGATTTGGGTGGCTTTTAACATCCAGTTCTTGAGAGCTGATGACTTTCAGCGATGAGGGTGAAGCGAGGTGAAGATGGAGCAGCGCCGGAATGAAAGGGTGGGGCAAACGGGATTTCCCCGAGAAAACCCGTCGACCAGCGGCATCGTCCGGCATGATTCCCACGTGCGAAAATCCGTGAGTGGGACCCCACCGAGNGGTGTGTAATCTCTCTTTCGTCGACTTGCCTCATGCGATTTTCAGTAGTAAATTTATAATTATATGGTAAAGTAATTAAGACAACGGTGTGCTTAATTTCACTGTTTTATGTTAAGTATTCTGTATNGCTTAATTTCACTGTTTTATGTTAAGTATTCTGTATCAGACGTTTTATACATTCAAATGATTGTGAAACATTCATAATAAAGGTTATTTACGATAAAGTGAGCACTATTGAAATCAACCTTTGAAAAACTTCACTGCCTGACATTTTAACAAGTACACGGAGTGGCATACGCCCAGTAAAGTTGGTAACGGCACAGGGGAAGTAGTTCATTGTTTCAACTTTCAAGTAAATTGTTAGGTAACCATTTTTGAATACTCGAAATTATTTATTTTCTTTTCTGTTTTTTTTTTAATGCCTGGAAGCATTTAAGTGTGTGAAGAGATTTGGGTGGCTTTTAACATCCAGTTCTTGAGAGCTGATGACTTTCAGCGATGAGGGTGAAGCGAGGTGAAGATGGAGCAGCGCCGGAATGAAAGGGTGGGGCAAACGGGATTTCCCCTAGAAAACCCGTCGACCAGCGGCATCGTCCGGCATGATTCCCACGTGCGAAAATCCGTGAGTGGGACCCCACCGAGNTAGAAAACCCGTCGACCAGCGGCATCGTCCGGCATGATTCCCACGTGCGAAAATCCGTGAGTGGGACCCCACCGAGAATCGAACCAGGTTCATCTAGGCAGGAGGCGATTATTATAACCACTACACCACCGTGGCTCCTGTAAGAGTAAGAATGAGCAAATTTGTTAAAAATTTACTTTATTATATTTTCATAGGTTTACTTGGTCAACGCAAGAATAAATTGAACAGGCCAATGGCAACATTCATTTTTCTTATGACGGAACGATACAAGATATACAGAAAAGAAGATCTTAAACAGGGCTTTAAAAAGTGCTCAGATTACTCTGAGCAGCTTCAGCAATTTTTCACTTTAAAAATAAACATCAGAGACAAAAATAGAAACCAGAAACTAGTACTGAGGCACGAAAAATTTGTTGAATGTTATTCGCAAACCAACACCTCTCAAACATATTGAACAGCTTTTAAATCACAACTATTCGACTGAGACTCTACGCTATTTTTAAGGACCTCGGCCCGATATATATAAATAAATATTAATATCGAAAATTTCATTTTGTCACCGTCTAAAAAAGTAAAATGTTCACCTTTGATTATTTATCCTATGTTCTTGTTAAGTTAAGAATTGGAGTAGTGAATTTTTTTCGCCCCTCTTAACAGTTTCACGGTATAAATTGGTCGAATGAAGGACAGTGGTTAATGGACGCATGTCGATTTTAAATATTGTATGTTGCAAGAAGGTACGCAGTTGGTAAAGGATCTTTACGGTTAAGACCATATATAATGATAATATTTTATTTCATTATGTGAAATACGTTTTTATGAGGAATACATAAACATAAATATATATAGTCAAATGATTATTGTTTTCAAAATATAGCACTATATATTCGAAAATTTCTGAATATTGGAGCGGAAGTTTCTGTGCTCCTAATTAACTTTGTCAACTAAATCACATATCATGTGACCTTTATCATAACCACAACATATTAATTAAGTATCAAGGATATTTAACTATCAGTACTCGACTGCTGGCATCCTGAATCTATTTTAAAAAAGGTATTGACTTTTTTCGCCAAAGAAATTTTTATACGTCCGAGAGAAAATTAAAAATATTTTTCGAAAGGACCATTTCTTACTAGGCATTAAATACATGCATGTAAGTTCTCTGTTTAAATTCATATTAACTGTAAGTAAAACAATATAATTTATAAACAAAAGTTAAGTGGATTTTTAACAAAACCAATAATAAGGTACTCTAATGTTAACACAAGTATAAAACGCTTGTGATACAGACCATAATTAAGAAACAACCAAACACCGTTATATGATGTGATTTTTCAAAAGTTTGACTTAAAAAAAAGTGAAGAAAGTGCGAATAGACTGTACCACATGTTTCCGAAACATTGCGACCAACTTCGGCAGGAAATTCCTTACCAAAATATAAGACGAAAATGAACGTACAACTAATCCGGTAAGTAATTATTAAGGGAGTTATGCGCCACCAAAATTTAAGTTTTAAAATAAATTTATCTAAAAATTTTATAAACCACTTGAAAATTAAGAAATCAATCGGTGAATTGTACTTTGTATAAAGGAGATCTTACACCTCTAAAAACGCAGTCGGTAATATTATCCTCCTTCCTTTTGGAAATGGCTGTTGGCACCCTACGTATGCATCAAACATTTTAACATTATGTTCTAAGCAATTTTTAAAGAAAACTTTTGAATCAGCTCGTTTAAGTTAACAAAAAAGGTTGTCTTGTCGGAACACTCTCAGATGAATCGTTTGTAAGATAATTCATGTTGAACATTCAAAACAGGGCGTGTGTTTCATACCAGATAGGCAAACCACAAGACAGAGTAAATAAATTTGAATGAGGATATTCAGGGGCGCACCAATCCTTAAATAATAATTTAACGGGAAAAGGAGTACATATATTTTAGTCTAATATTTTTGTAAGGAATAAACTGCCGAAGTTTGGCCCCGTGTTATGGAAACGTTTTGTATATATCTATAGCTGGGGGCACAGAATTTTTTCAAATGTTGTAGTTGCAAAAGTGCTTACTTCAGAGTAAACAGCCTTAACCAGGACATTAGAAAATCATCAGTCATTGCGAGCCAACTTTCGCGCGCTTAATTACGTAATCCGTTACATTTTTCGTACAAACCACTATCACGGCAGCTNTCATTGCGAGCCAACTTTCGCGCGCTTAATTACGTAATCCGTTACATTTTTCGTACAAACCACTATCACGGCAGCTTCACGTCAGTGTTCACCGTTATTCTCGATCTCAGCTCTGTTTCACTTCGGGTGGAAGCGTTATGTGCCATATTTCTAGTATCACGGAACCTGTACAAACCGAAGTAATTGTATAGTACAGTAAGCCTGTCGGCAAGTCATTTTTAATAGGTACAAAAATTTATGTTGAAAACTTTTTTTCTTATATTTTAATTATTTCTTTTCAGAAAAGTGAATTTCCTTTACAGATAAATTACGTAAATTACTATAATTTTGGTGTCCTTTTGGCGGTTTAAAATTAATAGTTTTCAACAAAATACAAAGACTATTTTCAATAATAATCAACATTTAATTAAAAATTAGCTACAAAATAAAATTCTGGAAATGTTTACTAAATATCGTTTTTCAGTAAGTCCGCCCTCGAAGTGCGTTTGCATATAAAATGGCGTCTCGGCTTTTGCCACTATAAAGGTTATTGCCTCGAAGCGGTGAAAGCTCAAGCATCTTGGGGCCACACATTACAAACTTGTATGACGTGACTTAACGGCCGCAACTTTGACGTCTCGTTGTTAAGAACAGCAGTTACTCTTCAGTTGGCTTCTCGTCTACCACAACGATGTTTCTAGAACTAAACAACTCACAATTGTGAATATTCATTAAGCGTAAAATATATTTATAATAGTTAACATGTAATAAATCTGATTTCGTTTATGTAAATCATCCAGATTGACATGAATTTGCTAACACGTTACATATTTCTACAGCAGTAGGGACGTACTTTTCAATTTATCAGTACAATTAATTAAAATATTTTTTTTTACTTTATTAATAATAAATATCCAAAGTAAATATTTACACGTTACTTAAATCCACATACTATTATGAGAACAAATAAATGTTATATATCATGTCCATATCTGTCTTCATGATTTTGAAAATCCGGCAGTGAATAGAAGAATCTGTTCAAAAGAAAGACTTGAAAGAAAAACATGGTTGTGTTATTAAATTTCTACGCAGCTTATTACAGAAATTTTTTNACGTCTCGTTGTTAAGAACAGCAGTTACTCTTCAGTTGGCTTCTCGTCTACCACAACGATGTTTCTAGAACTAAACGACTCACAATTGTGAATATTCATTAAGCGTAAAATATATTTATAATAGTTAACATGTAATAAATCTGATTTCGTTTATGTAAATCATCCAGATTGACACGAATTTGCTAACACGTTACATATTTCTACAGCAGTAGGGACGTACTTTTCAATTTATCAGTACAATTAATTAAAATATTTTTTTTTACTTTATTCATAATAAATATCCAAAGTAAATATTTACACGTTACTTAAATCCACATACTATTATGAGAACAAATANTCATAATAAATATCCAAAGTAAATATTTACACGTTACTTAAATCCACATACTATTATGAGAACAAATAAATGTTATATATCATGTCCATATCTGTCTTCATGATTTTGAAAATCCGGCAGTGAATAGAAGAATCCGTTCAAAAGAAAGACTTGAAAGAAAAACATGGTTGTGTTATTAAATTTCTACGCAGCTTATTACAGAAATTTTTTNTGTTCAAAAGAAAGACTTGAAAGAAAAACATGGTTGTGTTATTAAATTTCTACGCAGCTTATTACAGAAATTTTTTTCTAATATTATACACCAAAAACATGAGAAGTGAAAGTTACTATGTTTTCTAGTGTTGGAAGCATGGTCCTCATTATTTTGTTAATAAAACGATTAAAGAGCTTATTGTTTAAAAAAAAAATCTACATTCACAAGATGATCGGCCGTTAAATAAAAAGGTTTTTACGTACACATATAGTTCTACTACTGAATATATTATTAGAAAGGAAAAATTTTATTAAAAGGATGTTCGCGGTTAAAAAAGCATTTAATAAAGTTATGCTTAAAATTCATTTCGCCACGTTTTTTTTACCCTTCCTGCACAGCATGCAAATTTAACGCTACAATGGTCCTAATCACTTTAGTCATGCGCCAGTTAAATTTTGCTGTTGATATTTTACAAAAGTAAATGATATACTAATATTTTTGTTCTTATGATTACAAAGCAAATAGAAACTTATATTTCCAAGAAATATGCCGGAAATCCTCCATAGGCGACCCTGGTCACGGAAAATTAAAACAAGATAAAGTAAACTAATTTCCGAATAACAGGTTTAACAAAAAAGTAATTTGTGTAAAAAATTAAATATAGAATAAAAATATTTAAGAATGTGAACAAAAATGAAATTATGCAAAAAACTGTACAATACATTTGCATGAATTTTAAATTAAAAAGCATGTTTTTTTTTNGAACAAAAATGAAATTATGCAAAAAACTGTACAATACATTTGCATGAATTTTAAATTAAAAAGCATGTTTTTTTTTGCAAATTATTTTACAGCTATTCCTTAACGATAATTAGCTAACCAATATTTTAAACTTTTCTAAATTNTTTTTTTTTTGCAAATTATTTTACAGCTATTCCTTAACGATAATTAGCTAACCAATATTTTAAACTTTTCTAAATTTTCTTCCCCAAATATTTCATTTTTATTTATACAATTTCATATGCATTTTAACTATATATTTTCAATATTTTATAACTGTATATTTTTTTTATTATTAGCTTTGGCATGGAGAAGGTGCAAAAAATTACTACTTTTAATAGATTCACACTGTTGCCAAAAAAATTTAAAACAATTAAACAAAAGCTATATAAATTGAGTTTACAAATTTATAAAAGCTTCAGTTATATAGGATGCTGTCTTTAAAATTACTATAAATATAGCGATACATAAAATGTTTGGTACGATTCATAAAACAACTGGAAAAATACAAACAGAATTATACAGGGGAGTTTGGCAAAATATCCATAAGCAGGATTCAGGATACGCATGCCACCTCTGTTGTTGGTGACCTTGAACTTGACCCAGTGCTCGCGTGACCTAGATAGATTATGAACACAAAAAAGTTTAGAAAATTCGCAATTTTTTTTTATATTCTAAAAATCGAAGAACATACAATGTTACCATACCCACACCCTCGCACACCCCACCAACCCAAACCAACATCTCCACCCCCACTTCCACCCTCCCAATAATATAAAATAGCTAAATCTAGAAAATTTCTAAAAAAATTCTAAAAAATCGATAGACATATATCGTTAACCTTACACTCACTCCACCAGCATCACCTCGCCCCTTCACCGGACACACCCCTCCCAATCATAAAAATCGAGAAAAATAGTAAAAATTCTAAAAAATCGAGGAACATATAACGTTAAACTCACACTCATCCCACCCCCATAAAAAAAACCCTCCATCTCTCAAGTTACAATCACACTGCCCAGTCAAAAAAAACCGAGAAAAGTATTGTAAAAATCGAAAGGCACTTATAAAAGTGTAGGAACATATTACATCACAGACTACGACACCCGTGTTGTATGTTGTTGACCTGGACGTTGGCCTCAATGACCAAGAACTCGAAAAACCGGAAAATAATGGTAAAAATTTGAAAGAAACTAATAAAAATTTATGAGTTTATTACATCACTAACTCAGACACCTATGTTGTATGCCAGTGGACTTGAGCTTGACCACAGTGACCTTGTAAACAAATAATTTAGAAATAATGGTACAGAATTCGAACAAAACTCTATAAATAGACAAACATATTATGTTACTGACTTCGACGCCCATGTTGGATGTTGGCGTACTAGACCATGACCGCCATGATTTTAACTCTATAAATAAAAAAAAATTGCGAAAAATCGACGATCATAATACAAGTTTAGGAACATATTACATCACTGACTCCAGCCATCATGTTGAATGTTGGAGACCTTAACCTTGACCCTCATGCACCACCCAAAATTCATAAAAAAAATAGCGAAGAAAACAAAATTCCAGGATCATATAACATTAACCTCACACTCACCCTGACCATAAACCGCCCCTCCCTACCAGCCTAACCTGTATTAAAAAATGGAGATAATAAAAAAACCTTAAAATTTGTGTAACATATAACATTAGAACACCTTTCCTATGCTCACCTCTCCACCACCAACTTTCACCCACCACTCAACAAAATTAAATAATTAGCCTTATGTAACAAAAATTATCCCTCCACCCATACCAGTCAATCATATCTGCCCATTGACGACTAAATTATAATTTAAGAAAAATTTTCTTTTTCCCAGTATAGAGTTGACAAGTTATTTCTTTTTAGGATCAACCATCAGAGAACTTCCATGTCGTGCATTTCCAAACCCATGATCTTGGTGGCAATGCTTGCATTCTTCGTTTTGACCGGCCCAGGCAAATTTGCCGTAGGCATCAATGACTGCCACTACAAGTCAGCTAATATCGTATGCGAAAGAAGAACGATGGCATCAAGTTTGGGGCGAAGGAACAATCAATTACGAGCTAAAGATGGACGGTCGCCATGTCGCCACGGTTCAGGATGGCAGTGTGCTGGACGCCATCACAATGCTCCATCCATCTAAGTGCAGCATGGCGTCCATCTATCTTTAGCTCGTAACTGATTGTTCCTGCACCCCAAACTTGACGGCACGTTTCTTCTTCTGCACGCGATATCAGCTGATTTGTAGTGACAGTCATTGATGCATATAACAAATTCGCCTGGGCCGGTCAAGACGAAGAATGCATGCGTTGTCACCGAGATCGTGGATACGGAAATGTATGACATTAGAGTTCTCTAATCGTAGATACTAAAAAATTAATAACTTGCAAACTCTACAGTGTCTACTATTGGCAAAAAAAAAGTTGTCTTAAAGTCGTAATTTAGTAGCCAATGCGCAGATCCGACTGATTAATATAGGTGGAGGGATAATTTTTGTTATGTAAGGCCAATGATTAATTGTTGTGGAGGGGTGGGTGAGGGGTTGGTAGTTGAGGGGTGAGTAAGGTAAGGGGGTGCTAATGTTATATATTACTCAAATTTAAAGAGTTTTTTTCTCGATTTTATCGATTTTTTTATATAATTTTGGCCCGGGAAGATGGAGGGGAGGGAGAATCGATTGTTAGGAGAGTGAGGTTAACGTTATTTAACGGCAGATGNAAAAATTTATGAGTTTATTACATCACTAACTCAGACACCTATGTTGTATGCCAGTGGACTTGAGCTTGACCACAGTAACCTTGTAAACAAATAATTTAAAAATAATGGTACAGAATTCGAACAAAATTATATAAATAGACGAACATATTATGTTACTGACTTCGACGCCCATGTTGGATGTTGGCGAACTAGACCATGACCGCCATGATTTTAACTCTATAAATAAAAAAAAATTGCGAAAAATCGACGATTATAATACAAGTTTAGGAACATATTACATGACTGACTCCAGCCATCATGTTGAATGTTGGAGACCTTAACCTTGACCCTCATGCACCACCCAAAATTCATAAAAANCTGACTCCAGCCATCATGTTGAATGTTGGAGACCTTAACCTTGACCCTCATGCACCACCCAAAATTCATAAAAAAATAGCGAAGAAAACAAAATTCCAGGATCATATAACATTAACCTCACACTCACCCTGACCATAAACCGCCCCTCCCTACCAGCCTAACCTGTATTAAAAAATGGAGATAATAAAAAAACCATAAAATTTGTGTAAAATATAACATTAGAACACCTTTCCTATGCTCACCTCTCCACCACCAACCTTTCACCCACCACTCAACAAAATTAAATAATTAGCCTTATGTAACAAAAATTATCCCTCCACCCAACCAGTCAATCATATCTGCCCATTGAGGACTAAATTACAATTTAAGGAAAATTTTCTTTTTTCCAGTATAGAGTTGGCAAGTTATTTCTTTTTAGGATCTACCATCAGAGAACTTCCATGTCGTGCATTTCCAAACCCATGATCTTGGTGGCAATGCTTGCATTCTTCGTTTTGACNACCATCAGAGAACTTCCATGTCGTGCATTTCCAAACCCATGATCTTGGTGGCAATGCTTGCATTCTTCGTTTTGACCGGCCCAGGCAAATTTTCCGTAGGCATCAATGACTGCCACTACAAGTCAGCTAATATCGTATGCGAAAGAAGAACGATGGCATCAAGTTTGGGGCGAAGGAACAATCAATTACGAGCTAAAGATGGACGGTCGCCATGTCGCCACGGTTCAGGATGGCAGTGTGCTGGACGCCATCACAATGCTCCATCCATCTAAGTGCAGCATGGCGTCCATCTATCTTTAGCTCGTAACTGATTGTTCCTGCACCCCAAACTTGACGGCNATCCATCTAAGTGCAGCATGGCGTCCATCTATCTTTAGCTCGTAACTGATTGTTCCTGCACCCCAAACTTGACGGCGCGGTTCTTCTTCTGCACGCGATATCAGCTGATTTGTAGTGACAGTCATTGATGCATATAACAAATTCGCCTGGGCCGGTCAAGACGAAGAATGCATGCGTTGTCACCGAGATCGTGGATACGGAAATGTATGACATTAGGGTTCTCTGATGGTAGATACTAACAAATTAATAACTTGCAAACTCTACAGTGTCTACTACTGGCAAAAAAAAAGTTGTCTTAAAGTCGTAATTTAGTAGCCAATGCGCAGATCCGACTGATTAATATAGGTGGAGGGATAATTTTTGTTATGTAAGGCCAATGATTAATTGTTGTGGAGGGGTGGGTGAGGGGTTGGTAGTTGAGGGGTGAGCAAGGCAAGGGGGTTCTAATGTTATATATTACTCAAATTTAAAGAGTTTTTTCCTCGATTTTATCGATTTTTTAATATAAGNGGTGGGTGAGGGGTTGGTAGTTGAGGGGTGAGCAAGGCAAGGGGGTTCTAATGTTATATATTACTCAAATTTAAAGAGTTTTTTTCTCGATTTTATCGATTTTTTTATATAATTTTGGCCCGGGAAGATGGAGGGGAGGGAGAATCGATTGTTAGGAGAGTGAGGTTAACGTTATTTAACGGCAGATGTTAATTTTTTTCTCAATTTTTTAAGAAGTTTTTTTTGGGGGGGGGGGCATTGCTGTCAAGATTAAGGTCGCCTCCATTCAATATGGTGGTTGGCGTCAGTGATGTAATATGTTATAAAACTCTTTTTATGTTCGTCGATTTTGGCAATTATTTCTAAATTTATAGAGTTCTAGGTCATTGGGGTTTAGGTTAAAGTCACCAATATACAACATGGTGGTCGGAGTCAGGAACAAGTTATGTTTGTCAATTTTTATAAATTTTCGAATTTTTTCTTTATTTTTTTCTCGAAATTATTTGTTTTCAAGGTTATTGGCGTTAAGGCCACTGGCATCCAACATGTGTGTCTGAGTCAAACATGGGTGTCTGAGTCAGTTATGTATTATGTTCTTACACTTATTAGTGACTTTCGAGTTTGGCAATTGTGTTTTTGATTCTTTATGACTAGGCAAGGTGATTGTGGTTGATAAGTGGTGGGTAAAAGGGGTTATGGCGGTGTAATGAGTGTAAGTTTAACGTTATATGTTCCTAAATTTTTCTTATAATTTTAAATTTTTGCAATTTTTCTCGGTTTTTTATGATAGGAAGGGGTGGAGGCTGGGTGGGGGCCGGGATGGTGTGAGTTCAGGGTGTTGCGATGAGTGCGAGATTAATGTTATATTTTCCTCGATTTTTAAGAATTTTTTTATGTTTTTAGATTTTTAATTTTTTATTATTGGGAGGGTGGTGTTGGTGGGTTTGTGGTGGTGAGAGTGGGGGTGTTGGTTACTTGGTGGGATGTGCGATGGGAAGGGTATGGTAACATGATATGTTCCTCGATTGTTAGATTTTTTTTAGATTTTTTGCGATTTTGAAAAAAAACATGTTTTGTCTTCGAGGTCATTCCAGGTTACGAGCACATAGTCAAGGCCAAGGTTACCAATATCAAATTTGGCGATTGGGTGCCATCACNGGCGTCAGTGATGTAATATGTTATAAAACTCTTTTTATGTTCGTCGATTTTGGCAATTATTTCTAAATTTATAGAGATCTAGGTCATTGGGGTTTAGGTTAAAGTCACCAACATACAACATGGTGGTCGGAGTCAGGAACAAGTAATGTTTGTCAATTTTTATAAATTCTCGAATTTTTTCTTTATTTTTTTCTCGAAATTATTTGTTTTCAAGGTTATTGGCGTTAAGGCCACTGGCATCCAACATGTGTGTCTGAGTCAAACATGGGTGTCTGAGTCAGTTATGTATTATGTTCTTACACTTATTAGTGACTTTCGAGTTTTGCAATTGTGTTTTTGATTCTTTATGACTAGGCAGTGTGATTGTGGTTGATAACTGGTGGGTAAAGGGGTTATGGCGGTGGAATGAGTGTAAGTTTAACGTTATATGTTCCTAAATTTTTGCAATTTTTCTCGGTTTTTTATGATAGGAAGGGGTGGAGGCTGGGTGGGGGCCGGGATGGTGTGAGTTCAGGGTGTTGCGATGAGTGCGAGATTAATGTTATATTTTCCTCGATTTTTAAGAATTTTTTAATGTTTTTAGATTTTTAATTTTTTATTATTGGGAGGGTGGTGTTGGTGGGTTTGTGGTGTTGAGAGTGGGGGTGTTGGTTACTTGGTGGGATGTGCGATGGGAAGGGTATGGTAACATGATATGTTCCTCGATTTTTAGATTTTTTTTTTAGATTTTTTGCGATTTTGAAAAAAACATGTTTTGTCTTCAAGGTCATTCCAGGTTACGAGCACATAGTCAAGGCCAAGGTTACCAATATCAAATTTGGCGATTGGGTGCCATCACANAGGTCATTCCAGGTTACGAGCACATAGTCAAGGCCAAGGTTACCAATATCAAATTTGGCGATTGGGTGCCATCACAACATGGCTGCCCCAGGCTGCCGGCAGTTTCGACAACCGAAGTGGCGGGCGAATCCTGAATCCTACTAATGGATCCTTTGACAAACTCCCCTTTATAATTCTACTGGTACAAGTGTTAACTTCTTGTGTTGCAAGAAATTTTTGGTAATTTAGTTTTCAAGGAATTGTCAGTTAAACATTTTTTTTTCTGTGTAGCTGTGAACGTAGCCGATGCAATATTAAATGTTCGTCGCAGCTATTACCAGAACCTTATTAGTGCTTGTATACATAATATTAATCATAAAACTAATGTATAATTTTAAATTTTAACAATGTTAGCACAAAATTCATGTAACTGAATGCATCTTTTTAAAGCTACAACATTACGAAAAAGATAAAACTCTTTCTNTAGCACAAAATTCATGTAACTGAATGCATCTTTTTAAAGCTACAACATTACGAAAAAGATAAAACTCTTTCTTATTTTATTTTAATATAATTTAAGTAAAAAATGTTACTATGATAATCAGAAGGAGATGTAGCTCGGAAGGTACGATGNTTTTTATTTTAATATAATTTAAGTAAAAAATGTTACTATGATAATCAGAAGGAGATGTAGCTCGGAAGGTACGATGCTCATTTTTGAAGCTCTGTTGATTGATAAAAGAGATAATTCGTTTTAATTTAAGTGTTTATAATCAGCATTACATCTTCATAGAGAAAATTAAAATATGTTTGAACCAACTCTAGAAATTGAAATTAATATTTATAAAAANATTCGTTTTAATTTAAGTGTTTATAATCAGCATTACATCTTCATAGAGAAAATTAAAATATGTTTGAACCAACTCTAGAAATTGAAATTAATATTTATAAAAATTTAATTACAAATTGATATGCAGAAGTAGGCACCCGTTAATTAACACAGTTCTAATCGTAAATTCACATAATTGTTATCACCATCNATTTTTGAAGCTCTGTTGATTGATAAAAGAGATAATTCGTTTTAATTTAAGTGTTTATAATCAGCATTACATCTTCATAGAGAAAATTAAAATATGTTTGAACCAACTCTAGAAATTGAAATTAATATTTATAAAAATTTAATTACAAATTGATATGCAGAAGTAGGCACCCGTTAATTAACACAGTTCTAATCGTAAATTCACATAATTGTAAAGAAAGCTTCCACAAATTTACGGAGAAATGCAGGTATTATTATGCCACCAGCCACTGCTGCTCGCTGGAGGTATATGGACCATAGTTCACGTCACTGAAGTTTATGTCCAGTCATTTCTTCGAAAAGAGGAAGGCAACAGAAACTCCACGTAGTTCTGGGGCTAATATAATACACCGGCTGAAATTCATGTGACCTAGAATTAACAAAATACAATTTCGCTTATATGGTGATCAAACCAGCCATTTGAAGAGAGGGGGAAGAGGTGTCCAACAATACTCTTGTCTCAAAAACTATAAAATGGAAACGGGAGGAAATTCCCTAGAACGTGCATTCTATATAAAATCCTCGAAATTTTAACGTCTTAAAACGTTTGTGGTGTTTAATATTAATATGAAAAAAAGCACTTTGTACATTGCAGACACAATATTCTACATTATTAGAAATTTGCGTAAACATAATTGTGCACTTTCTTTTTATGTTAACGGTACGCTAATGATTGTTTTCCAATAAGTTAATATTTACATTCAACAGCGAAGCTGAGATCATTATTGGGATAATTTTGAGAGATAAGAAGCCATCCGCCATCTACCTATACATTTTTTAACACGCCAATTTTTAGTATAATGAAAGATATCATGTGTGCCACATCCAATTTTCTAACATTCCCCCCATCCCCTCGCACCGGTAAAAGAGAATTCAATATTACAAATGGGCTGCCAACTATAAAATGTGGTTGTAGATAGGAACCCTACAGTACTAAACGACTTAAAAAACTTCGTTAGTTTTCCAATTCCCCTCAAGATTGTTCAAGATGAAACAGTTTATAATTTGTGTAATACAATTTGGCAGTTTATCGTTGCTGCCGATCTGGGCGTTTTATCTCCATCCCCTTTCCACTGTGGACCCATCCATGTTGCTGAGAGTTTTGTAGGGTTTACCCTTCTGCATAACTTATCAGTTATCACTATCATAGCTATACTGCTTGCGATAAAATAAGTTCGTAAATGAGGTCGTCGCCTGCAAATATTGTTATCAGACAACCTTCTTGTACGAGACGCGCTGAAGAAGAAATTGAACAGTTCAAAGGAACATATTGTATCTAACCAGGATAAAAGTTCAAGACATAATAATAATTTATATCGCAGCGTTTTCATAGCACACACGTAATCAAATTAAAAGACTTAATTACTGTACAAATATTTGATAAAGTAAGTAGGTTATCTGCTTTTCTACTACATTCATAAATAAATTTGCTTTACTTCTGTTTTTTTTTTTGGTGAGGTAATGAGGGAATGAGATCCATTAAATTAAATATATTAAGTAGTAGTAGTTGCCTTTTTACGCAGTGATTTAGTAACTGCAGCGATTCCAATAAACAAGTTTAGATGTGTAACTGGCAGAGCTGCGTCGTTATTGAAAAAAAATCTTGAAAGGCTCCTCTTTTAAAGCACATTTGCTAGAGGATTTTTGAGGAAAGACGTACTCCGNTATTGAAAAAAAATCTTGAAAGGCTCCTCTTTTAAAGCACATTTGCTAGAGGATTTTTGAGGAAAGACGTACTCCGAGATTCTGCTGCCTATAACAAGAAGCACACTCAGGTTCGGACAAACGCAACCGCATCACACTTCAGTTACACTTNCGAGATTCTGCTGCCTATAACAAGAAGCACACTCAGGTTCGGACAAACGCAACCGCATCACACTTCAGTTACACTTAGATTGCACACCTTTGAATTCAATTATGATAGTGGTTTTCCTTTAGAACTCCGCATTTGACAATTATATGTAACTGATGACAGATGTCACTTCGAAAATTAAAAAGTGGATCTGCAATAAGATATTTACGTATGCATAGGAATACAGACTTGTGTAATCTCATTATGAGTGTCAAGGTTTGTAAGTGTTCAAAAGATAAATGCGCGTGGCGGATTTCTACAAAATAATTGAAGCAATAGGTACTATCCCTAAAATGCACAAATACCCAAAGCAACACTAGGACACCAACATAATGCTTACTCACGAATACCGTTAGTGTTGAAAGTCACATCGATGACACGTTTGAAATTCAACTCATACATCTATGAACAGCATTTCACAACTGAGGTCTTCGTGGCCAGTTGAGACGACGCAAACTGGAGATGGAGCAGCGATTGAATGCAATGGCNCATTTCACAACTGAGGTCTTCGTGGCCAGTTGAGACGACGCAAACTGGAGATGGAGCAGCGATTGAATGCAATGGCGTGGTAAATGGGAATACCCTGAGAAAACCCACCGGCCAATGACAAAGTCTGTCATGTTTCCCACCAGCGAAAACNTGGAGATGGAGCAGCGATTGAATGCAATGGCGTGGTAAATGGGAATACCCTGAGAAAACCCACCGGCCAATGACAAAGTCTGTCATGTTTCCCACCAGCGAAAATATAGTTTTGACTCCGCCAAGTACGAAGCGAGTATGAAACCAGTTTTCTTTGCAATAAAAACAATAAATATACATGTTCTGACGTCACAATAATGGCGTCACGCACAATACAGCTTTCTCTGCCTCTTTCCTCATAAATCCTAACTGTAGAGTCACCGGAATTCATTATTTTGTTTGGTTTTTTGGGCGGGGATAACTTTTGTACGAAATGTGTTTCCTGGTATTGAATTATGCACTTCATCCATTTTGCTTGTTTACGCATCACTTATTACTACATCACATTGGTACACTAATACTACAATTCAATCCACATGTCATGGTGCCTTTTTTGTGGTTACTCTCCAATTCAATTATCACAACGTCACTACATCAAAGCCATTGCATAACAAAACCTAAACCCGTTCTACACCACCATTTCTCATAAACTTTACCATTACTACGTTACATTTCCGTGGTAGGTATTATCTCCCAGAAAAATTAACCGATTTTATAATTTAATGTCCATCGCTCCATATATGAAATTATATCCAACGCATCCATTCATTCGTATATACACGCGTAAAGTTTCAGTAAGCTCTAATTTTAGTCTGAACGTGCACCACACTTAACGCTCATGTTAAACTTCCTTAAGTAAAGCATTTTCTTTTTAGCATCCACAATAATACCTTTTGCACTCCCACAACACCAAACACACTATTTTATTACTAAATATAAACCCTTTTCATTTACAATCATATTCAACGCGTTTTTGGGCTTCAATATTATTTTCCACTTGCAGCTTATGGTTTCTGTTAATATTAACGGCATAGTGTATAGACTACATAAAGTCATATTTTCTGTACCATGGCATGGTGGTACTCAAACAAAATAGAACAAATACTTCAACTGCACATTTGCCTTAAACAAACTTTACGCCATACCGCATTGTTAACTACTGTTCTCTTCCATTCACACGAATCAGCACGAAGCATATTGCCTGATGTTAAAATGCGAACTACATATGTATCAATAATTTAATTGCCGTTCATTTAATTTCCTCAACTTCTTCTATTTACACCGAAGAGCCAAAAAAAAAAACTGGTACACCTGCTAATATATTAATGCCCCCCTCCCCCTCCCGTACACTCAGGCGTGCCGCAAGACGACGTGGCATGGACTCGAATAATGTCTGAAGGTATGCAGGAGGCAATTCACTCCATTAATCCTGCCGGGCAGTCCACAAATCCAATCTGCGCCAATTTGAGAAAGGGTTGCACGTCTGTCACGTTTTATGATTCTCGTCAGTCGTCGTTTGTCCCGTTCTTTCGCGATCTTTTTACGGCCGCAGCAATGCCAAAGATGTGATGTTTTACCGAATTCCCGATATTCACAGTACACTCGTGAAATGGTTGTACGTGAACATCCAAATTTTACCGCTACTTCGGAGATGCTATGTCCCATCTCTCGTGCGCCGACTATAAGACCACGTTCAAATTCAATAAATTATTGATAACCTGCCATTGTAGCAGCTGTAACCGATCTAGCTGCCGACCGCATCGCGTTACTCTGATTGGTTCCATACCTCTGTTAATTGCATACGCACGACAATACCAGTTTTTTTGGCTCTTCGGTGTACATATCTCCAACGCACAGACATAATATCGAGAGCGAAATGAATATTTCATAACTGTAGGTCCTCTCGTTTATTCAACGGGCTTCTCACACTACGTCAATCGTTACGTCAAATTTAATTAGAAGCCAGTTGCTATTTTTATTTTGGAAACGCTGCCTCTAAATTTATCAGGTAACAGTACAATTACAAACGCTACTACTAATGAATGTCGCTGTACAGTGCCAGTCCAACACTGACTTAGTGAAGGAAGGGGTGAGGGGGAAGCTGTCTTGGAATTTCCTGGAGAGTGTGTTTTTCTCAACAGTGTGCCTAATATTAGACGTTGCAGTGCACTGTGGCCACTGATACACTAGGGGCTAGGCTCAAGGTGACCAGTTTCCTGGCCGAACACAGTACCCAGGGTGTGTGCCGCGAATAGCAAAGCTAAGTCATGTTGATGGAGAGGCAGGGCCACTCCTTCACGTCAGTTGCTGTCGACTCACGAGCTAGCGTGAATGAATGTACGCTAGACAATACCAGCAGTATCTTGATAAACGAAACTTGCCCGTGCCGAATCCGACGTTGTCAGATTACAGTATTGCGAAATACGACACGCAATAATAATATATTACTCGTAAAATCCGGCACCAATACTGCAGTACCAAAAAAAAAAACACTATACGTGTTAGCATACGCTAGGACTGCAGGTAGTGAACTGTGTAACTATAACAGTCTTTTTATGGAACCATAGCAAAATATATTTTCTCTGAGTACGTATGTGTCACATAAGCCATAGGATAAACTTGAATGTACACCATTTCTTTAACTTACGTTTGTATTACTTTGACATTTAAAATTATGCTTTATTTTTTATAACTGCAAACGTTTGGGTGGAGAAATTTCAAGGAAAAGCTAGCCAGGTATGAAAATGTTTCTTAATTTAGTCACAGCAGTAAATAATCCCACAAAATCAATGGGAATACAACAAATACAATATTAACAAGAGATTATGTTAATTATTTACCACCATCGGTGACAAACAGAAATAAACGTCATTTAAGAGCTAAATTCACACGTATTAAAGTTTATTTATCTTAGATTTATTCTCTGCAATTATTTATCCAACTGCAGTTTTTATTAAATGATTTCAGATGAACATTATGTTTTTACCTCATTAATACATANATATTAACAAGAGATTATGTTAATTATTTACCACCATCGGTGACAAACAGAAATAAACGTCATTTAAGAGCTAAATACACACGTATTAAAGTTTATTTATCTTAGATTTATTCTTCGCAATTATTTATCCAACTGCAGTTTTTATTAAATGATTTCAGATGAACATTATGTTTTTACCTCATTAATACATATNGCAATTATTTATCCAACTGCAGTTTTTATTAAATGATTTCAGATGAACATTATGTTTTTACCTCATTAATACATATGACGTCGAACTTGTATTTCTGATAGTGTGACAAACGAAAGTTCCGTACCACAGTAGCTAGAGGGGAAAAAATATTAAGTCACAGATTTTCTCAAACCGAAAGTGTACAATTTGCTATCAGTAGGCACAGTTAAAAAAGTACCTGCAAAAAATTATCCGGATCTCTTCGTAAAATTACGGCCACTTAATTTTCAATAGTAACGCAAATTCCGAAAACGAAACGAATTAATTGCTCATCTCTTTAATGACTTACTCATATTGAGATAAAAATATTTCCGTAACTGTACAGAAATTTAAATAAAATAAGAAACGAATTTATATTGTTGTCGTTTAATTAAAGTGATGGTTTGAAAATAATTTTACTTTTTTTTATATATATTGCTGTACATTTTAAGTTTTTTTTTTAAATCTGTGGTCAGTGGCCTAATTATTTCAGAAACCATCATTTTCTTATTACAGCGACGAAGAACCACTCATGTTGCCTCACGAACNTCAGTGGCCTAATTATTTCAGAAACCATCATTTTCTTATTACAGCGACGAAGAACCACTCATGTTGCCTCACGAACAATCGTATGCCGATAAAGTTTCCATTTTTTTTAATTTCCTAAAGGAGATCAGTTTTCTATTTGGTTGTTACGCACTCAGTTTTCCTATATTAGTGTCACATTTTCATGNAATTTCCTAAAGGAGATCAGTTTTCTATTTGGTTGTTACGCACTCAGTTTTCCTATATTAGTGTCACATTTTCATGAAATCTTCAGTTAAGTGGTTTATCTTTTAAGCTGTATGATTACATTCTCAGGCAGCTTCTCATTTTTGGAAATGTTTTAAGCACTTTTTTTTTCTATACGCTTAATGATGCGTTCGTTTTATAACATGTCTCTCTCTTTGCTCTAATTACGTCTCTCTTCGCCCCCTCTTTTCAAATCAAATTTACCACCGAATTCTCACTTGAGACAAGTTAAAATAAATATACCACAGAACACAAACCGGCTGCAAGGTTCGTAGAAATAACCCAGAAATAGCAAATTGGCATACTTGTTACTGATTTAGAAAAAAAATTACTGTGTTGATTTTTATATTTATTATTATTTATGATAAAGAGCGAACAAAGGACTTGCTCCAGGACTCAGATCAGGTCATACACCTCAAGAATTTTCATAACTCATACATTATACCCACAATTAAAAAAATTAATATTGCATTATAATATGTTATAATTTTAAGATACAACTATAATCACATAATACGAAAAACCGTTATTTCAAAATAACATACTTTAAATACGAAAATCCATTGTCACTAAAAATTACATTATTGTCTTTCCTTGTCTAAGCTGTATTACTGCTGTTACAATGACATGGGGGGGGAGGGGATTATTAAACTTCCTCCCCTACATCTTTCTTATTAACTACTGTATCTGTGTAGATTAGTGTATCAGTATATAAGGTTGGATGTTATTCCTATGAAAGCTCACTAATAATCGCTAAATACTTCCTAAGGTTTGCAGCAGGGCACATTTCATTCTCCTTTTATGTGTTTTCTAATATGTGAATGACGTAACCTTAAAGCGTATACTTAAAGTTTATAAAACTTACTATATTAAAGCAATATATAATGTAAAAAAANGAATGACGTAACCTTAAAGCGTATACTTAAAGTTTATAAAACTTACTATATTAAAGCAATATATAATGTAAAAAAAACTCAATATTGCAGTCTGCTTTCACACTTAAAAGAAACGTGTTAGTAACATTCCACTTATCCAGTACTGNAAAAAAAACTCAATATTGCAGTCTGCTTTCACACTTAAAAGAAACGTGTTAGTAACATTCCACTTATCCAGTACTGTTGACATTAATGGTCAAACCTATAATGTACGGGCGCAGTTAATACTTTTAGGACGAGATATCAAAGTTTAAGTGCTAAGTTATTTCAGTGTACTGAACGTAAACATTGCGTCCCGATTTCCGCAATACAGAGAAGTATTTTGCCGAATTAAAATAGAACCCCCTGAGAAGGGAAATCCTGTTCAAGACATAATGCATCAAGTAGAGCCGTGAGTGGCGTCTGTCTCACATAGCAACACGCGCTTCGCTCGACCGCACCGTTAGAAGGCCTCGAAACTTTTCCATAAATCGAGAACAGATCATTTCCCCTGATAAACGTCCCCGTTGCTCAAGCCGGCCGGCATCACGGATATGACCTATAAACTATGAGATTACGGCGTCTCGTCCGGCCCGGTCTCTGATCGCGAACTCTGACCGACGACGACGTTGCTCCTGCGATAACGGAGCGATCGCTCTCTGTACGTGGCACCGATGATAATGAAATAATCTACTTTCATCCCAGTTGCATCTGTAGCCTATTCGCGGTTATAGTCTATTCGTTGTTTCTTTACAACTTATGAACAAAACCTTTGAGAAATCATCCTATGCATAGGGTGTTATGTTGTGTCCTGAATACCTACATCATGTATACCTNTGAACAAAACCTTTGAGAAATCATCCTATGCATAGGGTGTTATGTTGTGTCCTGAATACCTACATCATGTATACCTAGGAGTTTTATAGTTCTGTTTACATAAGAGTGCCTTATTTTTAGTTAAATTGAATTATAATGTATATTATATATATATATATATGTAAAATATATCTAATTGATAATCAATATGAATGAAAACCGCAAAATAAATAATTGTGTTGGTAGTGCCTAGTAAGTAGTTCTTATGCAAAATAATATTACACAGAGCGCGCACGAATGCGGTGCGTAGTCCCTTTGGTGTCATTTTCTAGCCTCGGTCAAACTTTGTTTACGTGNCGAACTCTGACCGACGACGACGTTGCTCCTGCGATAACGGAGCGATCGCTCTCTGTACGTGGCACCGATGATAATGAAATAATCTACTTTCATCCCAGTTGCATCTGTAGCCTATTCGCGGTTATAGTCTATTCGTTGTTTCTTTACAACTTATGAACAAAACCTTTGAGAAATCATCCTATGCATAGGGTGTTATGTTGTGTCCTGAATACCTACATCATGTATACCTTGGAGTTTTATAGTTCTGTTTACATAAGAGTGCCTTATTTTTAGTTAAATTGAATTATAATTTATATTATATATATGTAAAATATATCTAATTGATAATCAATATGAATGAAAACCGCAAAATAAATAATTGTGTTGGTAGTGCCTAGTAAGTAGTTCTTATGCAAAATAATATTACACAGAGCGCGCACGAATGCGGTGCGTAGTCCCTTTGGCGTAATTTTCTAGCCTCGGTCAAACTTTGTTTACGTGAGGCGAATGTTCTACTTCAATGATATTCCTCCGCCTTAAGCAAACGAAGCTTAACTAAGTCTAGAAAGTTACACCAAAGGGACATTTCACCGCATTGGTCCGCACTCAGTTTAATTATATTTTGCATGAGAACTATTTATTACTAGCAATCACCAACACACAAAATTTCTCCCGGTTTTATATGTAGTAATCAGAAGTGAAACGTTTTAGTTTTGTAAGGGATATATAGGCAAAAGTTAAATGTAACCGAAAAAAAATTGTTTTATGTTAGCGAAAAAAAAAAAACACTTCAGATACATGACAAATAGAAACAAAAAAAAAAGGCATACATGGGGTGATTTTTTAAAGATTTAATTAAAAAGTTGTGAATGAACCACGAAGATACTGTAAACCAAATTCGCTAAAAAATAATCTCGAGCAACTCTTCACGAACGAAACAGATGACAGTGCGAAAAATATCTTAGTGGCGAGAGGCGAAAAAAAAACACAGTTAACCATCAGCAGAAAATGTTTAAGTTATGTATTTGTAATAACTCATTTCATACATTTTTTATTGAAGCGTTAGGAATACGTGTTTAGACGAATAAAACGAATGTTTACTATTTAATATCAGTGCACGCTACCTATAATGCAGAAGCACAAGCAAGGTTTTAGAAAATGAGAAAGGAAGCAGAGGGAAGATATGTGAAGAACATGATGGAATAATTCACTCCGGACATTAAGGAGAAGGAAATATGGAATGTCAGCATGATAGCTGTCGGATGTTGAAGAAGGACAATCATCATAAAGAGTACGAACCTAAAACTACAAAAGAAAACGATATTATACACACTTATGTTGTGTTAAAAGTACTGTACGTTTCTTTTAACTACACATTTTGTACTCTGTGTACCGTTTATTTCAATTTTGTAACTTTTTTTGTCAAAGTTGATGCCATTTTTAAAAATGCGTTACGTTATAGAAAAAATTGTATTCATGTATGAAATAAGCACCACAAAACATATAGAAATCGGTTACATTATTTTCTCCGTTCTCTTAGACACATTTATAAAGCAATTGCGTGACTTATGGTATTCTTTTTCCAAAGTTTGATACCTTTTTGTATACATCTCTTACGCGATAGAAAAAAAACTGAGGTAATATTTTTAATAAGCACGAAAAACATACAAAAATCAGTTAACAAAATAAAGACAATTTCTCGTATGTTTTTTTATCTGTGGTTCAAGGATCCATTGTTTTAATAGCATTTGTTTTTGTGTTGTGCATGACAAATATTTGTACGTGCAAGCAAACAGTGTGATCACCATTCGTTTCTTGTGTAAATACTTGCAGTTACCTAGGGACACAATTCAATTTATTTGCAGAACAGATTTAATTTCGCCCACCAGTATCCGATCGTTTAATTATTTGCACGATTATATTTTTCCACCACGATTCGTAGCAATGAAGACTTAAAAAATCGGATAATATTTGTAGTTAATAAAACGCCCAAAAAGTTTACCCAAACCTCCTAAGGTGGTACCAGTAGATAACTGTCGTTTTTTTAAACTGGAAAACTCTGCAAAAACACACTGACAATGGGCGACAGCCGCTGAGTCTTCCATGTACAAAATTATTTTCTTGAAATGCCGATAATTCTTGTGTGATGGCATATTTGCTTACCTGTCGGTCACCCAGGACTCAGTCTATTAGATATTCTGAGGCAAAAACTAATTTTTTTCTTACCTATCCAAACTAATTCAGACCTATGAAGCTTATATTACTCCCATGTGACGTCTTTGCGGACGAGTTACGGATGCGCTTTTCAAACAGGTAAAATTATTTTAGTTATGTTTTTTTTCNGCTTATATTACTCCCATGTGACGTCTTTGCGGACGAGTTACGGATGCGCTTTTCAAACAGGTAAAATTATTTTAGTTCTGTTTTTTTTTCCCCTTCAAAAACGCCCGTAAGAATAACATTATTATAACGATAGTTATTATAACTCACAATTTTTAAGAAGTTGTATGGAACAGTCAAACAAGCCATTAATACTGAAACAGGTTGGCAACTATCAAATGCGGAATAAAACACCAAGCGCTAATGCCACACAAGCATAGGGAAAAAAACTCCAACAGCAATAAATATAGAAAAGATATAATACTTTAACAGTAGGACTAAGTGATATTTTCAAAATAGTCATAATTTAAAAAAATTACTCAATTTCGTATAAAAAATGTTCTCGAATCCAACTAGATTTTATCCGAGAGAGAAGGCTGGCGTGGATTGCCGGTTATCCAGCAGTCGTCATTCAAAGTCGAAACAAAAATACAGAGTAATTATTTGTACGTTTTACAAATTACTTGGGAACCGTTTGTTGAAATGTTTTTTCCGTATTACAACACTTAAATTCATAAGACTTTACAACACTGAGACAAAGCTAATATTCTAAATTATTAATATAACTGTGTTTTTTTTTATAACAATAAGAAATTCTACAGTATGCTTTCTTGTTAAAATAACTATTAGCTGAATATTTTCACTTTAAAAAGTCTTATGAACTTCGTTCTAATTGACTTGTAGTAATACATAAATTATCTTAGCATCTCGTCTTCAAAAAAAAAATTAAAAAACCTTCTACGGAAAGTTACAAGGTAACTACAATATCTACTGTAGGCGAAGCCGCCATTGTGTAGTGGAATAGTGCTCAGACTACTCGCCTTCCCCCTAGGCGAACCGAGTTCGATTCCCGACAGGTTCATTCCCGGATTTTCGCAAATGGGAATCGCGTCGGACGATGCCTCTGGTCGGCGGGTTTTCACGAGGATCCCCCATTTCCCCCGCCCCTTCATTCCAACGCTGCTCCATTCCCACTTCGCTTCACCCTCATCGGCTCTCAAGACTACGCTGTGAAGAACCTCCCAAATCTCACTTGCAACCATAAGGACAATTAACAAACAGTAGGTGAGACTTGCAAATCGGAATAAAACTTGCACCAAAAATATCATACTTTAAATTATCCACATGACAAACAATAAGACATCAAAGTCTGGAAGCTAGAAGTTGAAATTTAGTATATAATAAAATGTAAGGTTAACATATATTTAAAATGCAAACATAACAATGCATGAATAATTGCGAAGGTAGGAATTGTAATAAACCATCAAAATGATGAAATAATTAATGAAAAACAAATATTATTCAAAGCTAAATCAGAAACGTATTGGCAAAATATGACTCGGAGTTACGCAAATATCGAACTTACTTAACTATGTTATAGGTTTTTAATGTAGAATTCTGTAAAAAAAACCTGCTTTGATGCCTAAACGGGCTAGAATAATTTCGGTTGTTATTAAAGTATTCAATACCGTTTCTATAAAGTAATTTGTACTTATTAAAGATATAAAAGCGTTAACCGTTTCAGCCACAATATACTCTACCTTCGAAGTTAATCCGGAAGTGACTTTAATGATCAGCACTGCAAAAAGAAAAAAAACTGTGTCCAATAAGGGAAATTCGTTACTTATGAGAGGTATTACTTGTTGCTGAGACTTACTCCATAGTCTCAGCTACTGGCAGTAACTGAAGCGTAAACACTAGTTTATTGGTCCAGATATATATGGGAGAGCATTATGTTGATACAATAAGAGATCGGAACAAAAATATGTTGTTTGCAACAAATTAAACTGTATATTTACCTGTGATTGAATCGCTTAATACCGTACTGTACGCGTAAATTTGAAGGATGATTACTGAAATATCGCATTATTGCCAATTAAGCAAACTTTACTTTACGAATAACTACATCCAGTGCTTCCCGTCTACCCATTTAAAGTAATTTTTATATTTAGAGAGAATTTCATTAGAATTAAAAGTTTTAACGTTAGGTAATGTTCTACTCTCAACATATTTGAAAGTTTCTTACGTCAAATATGATAACACACTAGAGACAGTTTCTACAGTAATCAAAACCATAAAGTCATAATTGGTTATTCTAAAAACATAAAGCACGCCTCATATTGTTTTACATTTGATTGAGGATTCTGTAGAACATTAGTGTGGGATAAACAACTGCTTAAAAATGTACGGGATTGTTGAAACACAATTAAGAATCTGAAAACGAGAAGATTTTGAATTCATTATTCGCATATAATGAGCCTATCATTGAGATATATCTTAAAATATAAAAACCACAGGACTATGAACGAAGTATTCGCATCACATAAGCAAGTTATTGATATACCGTTTATAAAAATACAGTAATGTTATCGCCATATGCAGCAACTTTATTATATCAGGTTTTTTTACACACCACTATTTTGTAGTGTTAATGCCATATTAAAGATTCTCGCGGTCAAGTACACATGTTTATCTTCGCTGAGAGAAAGGTTTGTTCCAGCCAACAAAATATTTAGTTGCTCTAACAAAACATTTTGTTTAGTTAACCAAACTTGAAAAGCAACGTAATTAATTTTATTCATCTGGCAAAACACACTCTTGAATTTACACAACCTCATTGTCGGGCCAAAAAAATAAAACTGTTAACAAAATAATGAATGGAATCAATTGTAAATATTTGCTTGGTTCCTCGTGTGATTTCCTTCCTAAGAAAATACAGCTCGACGGTATTTTTGAATTTTTTGTAACAATTAGGATAGTAGAATTGTTTGTTAATACACATATCGATGCATATAATGATATAATAAACATCCTAGAAACTAACTCAACAATTCCAGTTTTCCAGTATTTGAATTATATAAATTTTAAAACATTCCTACGTAATTAACAGTCACTTTAGCTGAGGATGATAGGGCGTAGCTGTTGGGCGCAAGTGATCAAGGTTGGAATGTCGGCCAGGTTTCAAATTTGTTTATATTAACTGATACTTCTTTATTTACGTACAGTCAAACAAATATTAAGAAGCGGCAACCATTTTTTTTTTAACCAAATTCGAACCACAAAATACTTCACTGTCCCTATACGAACAGTTAATTGATTGCGACAAAATACCTCTGTTCGATTCAACGAAACTTTTACTCAGTGCACGCACAACCAGGTGTACGGACACAAATGTATTGTTGCGGTGGAAAAAAATTGTGCTCGTTGTATGCGTACACCGTCTTCTACGTTCTGTGGCACAAATTGACTTGACTCTTTACACAGTCAGACCTTACCCTTCTTGCCACACAGTTACGAGGAAGAGGGTCAGCAGGGTGCCGAGGGCAATGCTGGTTCAAAGTCCATCAAGGCGTGTGGGATGAGCGCAACTACAGTAAGAAACGTCAAACTAACATGTACGGGTACATGTATGTCGTCTGGAGTGGTACTCTACACTCTAAGAAATTATTCACAAATCTCTAACTAGTATACAATAAAGTCCCTTATCCGCGTCTCTGTGTGTATTCGCTCTGTACTTCTAAACTACTTGCTGGATTTTGATGTGGTTTCCAAAATAATTTAGAGAATTCCTCGATGAAGGTTATAGCGTTCAAAATATTTATATTTAATGTAATGATAGTAGAGAAATGTCGAACCGTTTGTAATCAAATCGTAAAAAACCGCTTTTAGGGCGCTTACGAGGCTTGCGCTGACTAAAACGTAAGCGATACATCAAATTAATGTACTACGCAATTGTAGCTCTCAAAGAGGTCTACAGAAAAGTCCGCGATAGCATATGTTTATCTTTTAAGGATGATCCATAGTAACCATTTTTGTCTTTCAAAGTATCGCTGTAAAAAACTAAATTGTTACCGGGCGAAGCCGGGCCGGTTCGCTAGTGTACTTAATGAGTGCATACGTAGAGTGCGAAAGCGCGAATGGTAAAGTTATTACCCATACATTCATGCTAGCGTTCTTACATTTGCTCAGGTAACAGTCGAATGCGTAGGAAACTTCCCAACTGTTTACAGTAGTGACGCTAAACATTCTATATTTGTAGCCACATGCGTGGTATTATTTCCAAACGCTTTATAAGGGTCAAATACTTCAAATTCAGTTTTGGAAGTTTACCGGAAATTTTTTAGCGTGTACTTATCCTAGTTAAGAATTCGTGAATTTCCACGTCCTATGTTGACTCTATCGCCAAATAAGCAATTGTGATTATACAAAAACAATTGAAAATGTAGGTATTTTGTAGCTTATATTATATGGTCTGTTGTTAACCCAGTACAAAGTGTTTTTTAAGAAAATGTTTTATATGTGTGTGTGGTAACCACACCCCACTGTCCTGGTGCCGTAATCACTGTACGTGTCTACATTTTTTATTTGTGGTGAACAAAATATAATTACTAGTGACTACAAAGCAGTTAGTCATTGTTCACAAAATTATCACTTTTATCAGTAGTAATTACCGACCAATTTAAAAATAAAAAACTGATAATTTGATGCTTGCCACAAGAGTTTGTAGTGTGAGTTACTGGAAATTACTTTGTAGTGTCTATTATGTTTTGTTTGTGAGCACAAAACCGCATAGAAATAAAGATAAATAAGTTTCTTTACGCAAAAAATTAAACCCTTTCCTTGTAATAATCAACGTACAATTTTATAAAATTGTTTTCACAAAAAATTATAATTTAAAGCTACTTTAATAAAATTTCTTCCTAATGAACAAAAAACGTTCTCGTAGTGTAACAAAAACGTTCTCGTTTATATTTGCGTATTTTAGCATTCGCCAAACGTTACGTGGCAGCTTAAAAATACGTTTGTGTTAACTATCAATTTGGCGGCGGCGTGAGCTTTCAAACAATGGTTTGCAGGTGGTGTGTCTTAGTTGTTCGTGTGGTGTTGCAGCCACTTGTCGGGCATAACGCTGATGGGCGTGCCGTCGGAGATCTACGCGTACGGCGCGCAGTACGCCACTGCGCTCGTCTCCGCGGNGGCATAACGCTGATGGGCGTGCCGTCGGAGATCTACGCGTACGGCGCGCAGTACGCCACTGCGCTCGTCTCCGCGGGCATCATGACCGTCCTCATCAACTACGTCTACCTTCCAGTCTTCTTCTCGCTGCAGCTCACCTCGACGTTCGAGGTGAGTACCCTGGTCATGCGCAGTGACGGATCTAGGGAGATGGCGGAGGGGGTGATAGCCCCCCTCCCCCACTACCCACAAAACCACAAGTGTAACTCTCGTTTGTAAATATTTCAGTTTAAAAATATTCAGTACCCTTCAGAAATAAAGAGCATTGTATAAATAAAGAAAGTTTTCANTTGTAAATATTTCAGTTTAAAAATATTCAGTACCCTTCAGAAATAAAGAGCATTGTATAAATAAAGAAAGTTTTCATAAAAAAATCTGTTGCAAGAAATTCAAACTTTTCACTATCAAAATATTTTATTAGGGGGCCAGGAGTTCATTCAAGCCTCAATATACCCCCCCTCCACTTTTTTTTCAGGCTTTTACTTTGGATCCTCCACTGGCCGTGTGCAGGCGCGTATGCAAGGAAATACGATCGGGGTTGCAACACAGATTGACAACTGACAAATTGGAATAAAACTTGCACCAAAATTGTCATACTTTAAATTATCCACATTACAAAGAATAAGACCTCAAAGTCTGGACACTGGAAGTTAAAATTTAGTAGATAATAATATGNTAAATTATCCACATTACAAAGAATAAGACCTCAAAGTCTGGACACTGGAAGTTAAAATTTAGTAGATAATAATATGTAAGGTTAATATAAATTTTTAATGCAAACATAACAATGCATGAATGATTGCAAATGTAGGAATTATTTTTGTACAGCTGTTTCTTTTAAATGAGTAAGAACGCCCTGTCACTTTCAGGAATCAAAATTTTAATTGCGTGAACTTGAAGTTACTTTACACTACTAGTTACGGTACGGTCAGAGATAAGTAAAATGTTTAATGCTGTGCGTCATCACGTATACAATTTCCGGCGAGACGCTGGATGTCCTATGAATTCAGAAAATAAAAGTACGCTGCTCGGTAGTGCTGCAGTATTTTAACCAGTGCCGTCCACAGTATTTATATAACAGTTTTAAGTAATTATAGCAATTTTTTCAAAGCGGTTTTTGAAGTTATCTAAGAAAACTGCGATATTAATTTTAAGAAATTGTGCTGAGAATAGGCATGGGTTGTTCGAGGTTCATTGGCCATTTTAAAAAACCCCTTGTTAAGAGCTACTTGCCGTGTGTGAAATATACAGGCTGACTCTAAAATCATGGGACAAACATTGACGGGTGGTAGAGCTCACTAAAACAAACAATTATTGTGTAGGAATATACGGGAGGAAGTGACGCGTTGAGGCACAAACACAAAAACATAACACATTAACGGAAACATAAAATGTTCATTAGCAGAATACGTAACGAGTGATTCCGTACAGAAAATGTTAAAACAGTTGCTGGAAATGCATCCACCAACAGTCACGCATGCTTGGCGACCTCTACATATGGCGTGATTGGCTGACAATGGTGGCGATAGTTGAGGGCAGTCAAACGGTGTGCCAGTGACCTGCTGCATCAGCATCAGCATCACTCCACCGACGCTACCAAGCTTGCATTACTGTCGGTGGTAGCAATTATGAGGAATTATTATAAATATTGCTGTAAAAAGGCATTTAGTGGTGACGTTGTAAATAAACACTTTGTTGCATTTCATGTGTTATTTTTGTGTTNTCCTATGTTGACTCTATCGCCAAATAAGCAATTGTGATTATACAAAAACAATTGAAAATGTAGGTATTTTGTAGCTAATATTATATGCTCTGTTGTTAACCCAGTACAAAGTGTTTTTTAAGAAAATGTTTTATGTGTGTGTGTGTGGTAACCACACCCCACTGTCCTGGTGCCGTAATCACTTTACGTGTCTACATTTTTTAATTGTGGTGAACAAAATATTNGTAACCACACCCCACTGTCCTGGTGCCGTAATCACTTTACGTGTCTACATTTTTTAATTGTGGTGAACAAAATATTATTACTAGTGACTACAAAGCAGTTAGTCATTGTTCACAAAATTATCACTTTTATCAGTAGTAATTACCGACCAATTTAATAATAAAAAACTGATAATTTGATGCTTGCCACAAGAGTTTGTAGTGTGAATTACTGGAAATTACTTTGTAGTGTCTATTATGTTTTGTTTGTGAGCACAAAACCGCATAGAAATAAAGATAAATAAGTTTTTTTACGAAAAAAATTAAACCCTTTCCTTGTAATAATCAACGTACAATTTTATAAAATTGTTTTCACAAAAAATTATAATTTAAAGCTACTTTAATAAAATTTCTTCCTAATGAACAAAAAACGTTCTCGTAGTGTAACAAAAACGTTCTCGTTTATATTTGCGTATTTTAGCATTCGCCAAACGTTACGTGGCAGCTTAAAAATACGTTTGTGTTAACTATCAATTTGACGGCGGCGTGAGCTTTCAAACAATGGTTTGCAGGTGGTGTGTCTTAGTTGTTCGTGTGGTGTTGCAGCCACTTGTCGGGCATAACGCTGATGGGCGTGCCGTCGGAGATCTACGCGTACGGCGCGCAGTACGCCACTGCGCTCGTCTCCGCGGTCTTCATGACCGTCCTCATCAACTACGTCTACCTTCCAGTCTTCTTCTCGCTGCAGCTCACCTCGACGTTCGAGGTGAGTACCCTGGTCATGCGCAGTGACGGATCTAGGGAGATGGCGGAGGGGGTAATAGCCCCCCTCTCCACTACCCACAAAACCACAAGTGTAACTCTCGTTTGTAAATATTTCAGTTTAAAAATATTCAGTACCCTTCAGAAATAAAGAGCATTGTATAAATAAAGAAAGTTTTCATAAAAAAATCTGTTGCAAGAAATTCAAACTTTTCACTATCAAAATATTTTATTAGGGGGCCAGGAGTTCATTCAAGCCTCAATATACCCCCCCTCCACTTTTTTTTCAGGCTTTTACTTTGGATCCTCCACTGGCCGTGTGCAGGCGCGTATGCAAGGAAATACGATCGGGGTTGCAACACAGATTGACAACTGACAAATTGGAATAAAACTTGCACCAAAATTGTCATACTTTAAATTATCCACATTACAAAGAATAAGACCTCAAAGTCTGGACACTGGAAGTTAAAATTTAGTAGATAATAATATGCAAGGTTAATATAAATTTTTAATGCAAACATAACAATGCATGAATGATTGCAAATGTAGGAATTATTTTTAAACAGCTGTTTCTTTTAAATGAGTAAGAACCCCCTGTCACTTTCAGGAATCAAACTTTTAATTGCGTGAACATGCAGTAACTTTACACTACTAGTTATGGTACGGTCAGAGAAAAATTAAATGTTTAATGCTGTGCGTCATCACGTATACAATTTCCGGCGAGACGCTGGATGTCCTATGAATTCAGAAAATAAAAGTACGCTGCTTGGTAGTGCTGCAGTATTTTAACCAGTGCCGTCCACAGTATTTATATAACAGTTTTAAGTAATTTTAGCAATTTTTTCAAAGCGGTTTTTGAAGTTATCTAAGAAAACTGCGATATTCATTTAAAGAAATTGTGCTGAGAATAGGCATGGGTTGTTCGAGGTTCATTGGTCATTTTAAAAAACCCCTTGTTAAGACCTACTTGCCGTGTGTGAAATATACAGGCTGACTCTAAAATCATGGGACAAACATTGACGGGTGGTAGAGCTCACTAAAACAAACAATTATTGTATAGGAATATACGGGAGGAAGTGACGCGTTGAGGCACAAACACAAAAACATAACACATTAACGGAAACATAAAATGTTCATTAGCAGCATACGTAACGAGTGATTCCGTACAGAAAATGTTAAAACAGTTGCTGGAAATGCATCCACCAACAGTCACGCATGCTTGGCGACCTCTACATATGGCGTGATTGGCTGACAATGGTGGCGATAGTTGAGGGCAGTCAAACGGTGTGCCAGTGACCTGCTGCATCAGCATCAGCATCACTCCACCGACGCTACCAAGCTTGCATTACTGTCGGTGGTAGCAATTATGAGGAATTATTATAAACATTGCTGTAAAAAGGCATTTAGTGGTGACGTTGTAAATAAACACTTTGTTGCATTGAATGTGTTATTTTCGTGTCTGTGCCTCAACGCGTCACTCCCGCCCATATATTCCTATACAATAATTGTTTTGTTTTAGTGAGATCTACCACCCCTCAATGTTTGTCCTATGATTTTAGAATCATCCTGTACATTTTCACGAGGCTATTGACTTTACTCATGCGTCAGTCAAGTGAAAACCTAAAATTATTAGGAATTTAATAGTGTCACTAAAATGCCAGTTTTCATTTAAAAATGAATAAGGCAAATATATGTCAACTTGATTAACAATAGATTATAAAACTACACTCTCACCATAACGCCAAGACTTTAAAACCGTTGCCAATTTAACTGGAAATCAGCACGNACCGTTGCCAATTTAACTGGAAATCAGCACGTCAGTGTGTGCGGTAACATGCGCATAGTCTATTCATGCGGTTTCTTCACACTTTTCGAATCAAACCTTTGAAAAATACCCCATGTATGACATGTTTGTTTGTTTCATAAAAAAAATTTATTACAAGCGTTATATACTTCTGTTAAAATAAAAATATATATATTTTTTTAAAATTAAATTGAACTTTTACTTATACGTTGTCAATAAATTNTAAGGCAAATATATGTCAACTTGATTAACAATAGATTATAAAACTACACTCTCACCATAACGCCAAGACTTTAAAAACGTTGCCAATTTAACTGGAAATCAGCACGTCAGTGTGTGCGGTAACATGCGTATAGTCTATTCATGCGGTTTCTTCACAATTTTCGAATCAAACCTTTGAAAAATACCCCATGTATGACATGTTTGTTTGTTTCATAAAAAAAAAAATTATTACAAGCGTTATAAACTTCTGTTAAAATAAAAATATATATATTTTTTTAAAATTAAATTGAACTTTTACTTATACGTTGTCAATAAATTACAATATTTCTATTATAACTAAAATTAATAAAGGCAAAGTTAAATAGGTGTATTAATAATGCCTAGTAAGAAATAGTTCTTATGCAGAATCCTATTCCACTGTGTGCGCACGAATGTGGCGCTTTGGACCTCTGGTGTATTTTTTCAAAGTTTTCTTTGCTTGAGGTTTAGGAATATCCTGGAAGTAGAACTTCAGCAGGGCTTCAGAAAAGTTAAAAATAACCGTTATTGCACTATATAATAAATGGGCAGTAATTTTTTTTCGAATGTCGATTTCAATAGTGCACAATTCGCCGTCAACAGCCTGTACGAATTATTTTCCCTATCATATGAATATTTGATGTTCGCTTGGTTACAGTAAAACTTTAAATTACTTTCGAATACGGAAACGAGGGCAGTCGAGTTATTTGGGCGGTTCTTAACAATGAGGTATTGATAAATGAGATGAGAACGGAGCAGCGGTGGAATGCAAGGGCGGGGGAAAACGGTATACACCCGAGAAAAACCAGCCGAACAGCGGCATCGTCCGGCAAGATTCCTACTTACGAAAATCCTAGAGTAACCCGCCCAAGTGAGGGGGGGGGGGGTCGAACCCGGTTCGCCTCGGTGGGAGGCGAGCAGTGCGACCGCTCANGGGGGGGGGGGGTCGAACCCGGTTCGCCTCGGTGGGAGGCGAGCAGTGCGACCGCTCAGCCACCGCGGCCCCAATTGAGGACAGAATTGTGGCCCGAGTGTCCGGAGACTTTTGTGCCAGTAGTTCGCACTGCAGCGGCACGACGCAGCAAGTTTCTCCTCAAATACGTTCCGGTCCTAAGGTCCGCTGTGTTTACGGAAGTGTGTTGACCGACCGTCTTCTGTTTGCCCCTGGTCTGGCTGTCCGGTGCACGAATGCATTAGCCGCATCCACGACTGCTTCGTTGTTTGTGTTGCNCTGTTTGCCCCTGGTCTGGCTGTCCGGTGCACGAATGCATTAGCCGCATCCACGACTGCTTCGTTGTTTGTGTTGCGATGATTGATTTGTTCCTCTACACTCGGAATTTCCAGTGGCGTAATTTTAACACGTTTGAAAAAAAATAATTAAACNGATGATTGATTTGTTCCTCTACACTCGGAATTTCCAGTGGCGTAATTTTAACACGTTTGAAAAAAAATAATTAAACTCTTATTCGCTATGTAATATTTGTACAGGTGAATGTACACAAAATTGAGTATTTTCAAATTTTTTCAACAGAGCATTTTATTGATAACGTAGAAATTTTCTCAACAAATTATTACTAATCCTTTTTTATAAATATGGAAAGGATTCTCGAGAAATTACAGCAAAGTGCTGTTTAAAGTATATTCAGAAGTCTTCTCAAAATAACGGACGCTTCGTGTTTTTTCATGGCAAACTTTCCGTGAATTTCACAGAATTTTCCGTGAATACATCGAACCTTCGGTTTAAAAAGTTGGGTAACGAGGAAAAAAAATTCTTTAGTTATGCGAGTGATTCATTCTGTATGACAAAATAAATCAAACTTAAAATATTTTGTTTAAAAGCAGGACACGAGTCAAAAATTCTACGTTGACCCTCACCGCCCGCATTCCACGTTCGTAAAATAATGTTCGTTAAAACATCTTATACTTAGAAAGAAAATCCCGCAACTTTATCAGGTTTTAGCAAAACTTTCCTGACTGTTGTTAGTTGAGTTGAGTGATTTGGGCAGCTCTTAACAACCAGGTATTGAGAGCCGATGAGGGTGAAATGAGGTGAGAATGGAGCCACGCCGGACTGAATGGGCGGGGGAAACGGGTGATCCCCCATGAAAGCCCGCCGGCCAGCGGCATCATCAGGCACAATTCCCACTTGCGAAGATCCAGGAGTGGCGCGGCCGGGGATCGAGCCCGGTTCGCCTCTGTGGGAGGCGAGCAGTCTAACCGCTCAGTCACGGCGGCCCCTACTGTCGTTAGCGGTTTGCACTAATTTTGATTGTGAATAATTGTTTTAAGTGGTGTGAATTCCCTCACGTGCCGCAGAAACAGGGGTTATAAATATCTGGTTACAGCTTCGTGTATCCTCGGCATTATTCGTTCCCAGAAACCGATGCTATAGAAAATACGAAGACGTTACCACCGTATTCGCAAGAAATTTTTTCCCGATCTCTCGTTGCAGGCGCATCAGTGTACTGACTACGCCACTCTAATTCCGAATCAAGGCTATCAAGAAGCAACACACCCCACAAGTTTGCAGTTTACGCCTTTTCCGAATTCTTACGAAGTGCTGGAAAGCCCACATTCCGCCTTAGCTCTAACTCCCGTCACATCGTCAATAAATTATGTTTTGCAATTTTTGAGTGATAAGTTCCTTGTTCCTTTTGTCCTTTCGAAAAACCGATTTTGGCCTCCACATAAAAGTCCACCTCGCCCTTATGAAATAAAATGCCAATTATATAGGTATTTTTAATTTTCTCTATTCGCGCACATGTGCAAAATATTCTGTATTGTTTATATATATAGATGTGAAATTTTTTTTTACGCTTTATGTTGTGGAGGATATGCAGTGTTATAAGTTTGCCTATATTCCGATATGGGAGAAAACACAGCGACCTTCGTATCCGAAAAAACGAAAATAAATTTACTTTAAACATTGTTGGCAATAAATTATCACGACGTGCTATTTGCTTCTTTCTGATCCCAAACTTTGGACGGAATATATTCCGTGTCATTTCGTGAACAGTTTTACGTCAAAAGTCACTGTATGGCTAGTAACTTTAAAAAAGAATATTAATTTTACTTCCAGTTCTTATGTCGCATTCAAACGATCTATATAGGGCGTGTTTCTATAATTTGCTACTTACGAAACTTTAATATGCTTGAAGAAATGTTTTCATGGACAACTTCAGGACACAGGTCATCACTTTCAACCCTCTCCTCCCGAAGTACCACACTGAAGGAGCGGTAAGACATCTCGTCTCCCACAACTGTGAACTCAGTTCTATTCCCGGCGAGATCACATGCATATTTTTTAGTATAGAAAAAGTGGCGGACGTTTCCGTTAGACAGCGGGTTTTCTCGAGTTTCTCACGTTTCCCGTCGTAGATGTCTATCTTTGATCCATCCACTCCTCCATCGCCGGCGAAGACCTCAGGTGTTAAGTGCCGTCGAACAATNTGTAGATGTCTATCTTTGATCCATCCACTCCTCCATCGCCGGCGAAGACCTCAGGTGTTAAGTGCCGTCGAACAATATTTCAAACATATCTATCATTTCCCAAGATTTTTTACTTCATTTTTTTTTCTGGTGGTAGCCTTGAAATAAAACATATTCTTTAAGAAACATGGACATCGTTGTTCAAGACATTAACCTCGTATTTTTAAGTATATCTCAGCCCCATTTTAGGAGTGTGGCAAGAACGCGAAGCACATTTCTCGTGAAATATGTTGTTACCCTTTATTTCAGTTTGGCCATAAAAAGAGTTTTGCATGTTAGTGAGGTAGACGGTCTTCTGTCACGCCACTTCGGCTTTCGACTGCTGCGCCATTCCCAACGGCACGTTCAGAGATTNGTGAGGTAGACGGTCTTCTGTCACGCCACTTCGGCTTTCGACTGCTGCGCCATTCCCAACGGCACGTTCAGAGATTTTTTTTTATGCAAGAAGTAAATAACGCATAGTATATTGTCACAGGCGTTGGCGTGCAGCGAAGTTCACAACATGCAGCGAACACAGCAGGTCCCGAGATAACATTCGGTCATATTAAAGTAATGTAATTTGGAACGTCATAGAAAACAACTTTGCTGAAGTTAGATTTTCCAGTAAGGACACAGTCAAATAGGGCCTACAGTGGTTAGGATCCAAGATGCCACAAACTACGAAAGTCTGAGTATTTTGAAAACGATGTTATTTATGGGAAATTTCTAAGGACGTAACATGTTTGTTCCCAAAAGTACACAAATTATTACATGTTACATAATAATAATGTTTTTTTTAGTAAGTAAAGTATTGACTATTCCGCAAAATTAACATTAACATGGATGCAGTCGGTAAAAAAACTGCATGTGTCACTAAAATGGAAACGATACATAAATTGTTGGAATGCCATAAAACAACGTTATAACTAAACACGAGGATGTTTGAGCAAATTATTGTCATCTTTAAGTAAAAATTTTTTTAACCCTTTGGGGAACCAACAACTTTTGCGATTCTTATAAATGTATAATCCTTCTTTCGTTCTCAGAACCAGTTAAAGCCTTTAGCGGTATTCGGTATTATTGGAAGTGTCCAGTATCTGAGATGAAATATAGGGTATATTTTCAGCCGCCAGTGAATTGGTTTTGTTCGTACAACGGGTTTCTAGAGAATTTGTTTGGTGGCCGTGCGAATTCTGAGAGTCCTTGTGGTATTCCCAGGGGGACAAAGGGACTGCGATTAACCCATTTTCAGTGGTTCTTGAAATTTCGCAAATTCATTTGGCCCCAGCCTACGACGTATTGCTCTTATACATACTCGTGTGAGAATTGTTCAATCTTCAGCTGCAGCATTGTTAAAAGGAATTTTATCACTGACCTGGATTGCACATGATGTGCTCGTAGCATTTCTCCCGGTTTTTAATGTGAAGATAAGGGAATGACATAACCGCCAAAGTACAATGATAACAGCAGCATTAGCGGTACACTTACTTCAAGTCTAATTCACCACTGAATGAATTCGCGAAAGCCACATACCTACGATAAAAACTAATTGATTTCAACAGTGTTAAAATAGAGTACTTTCAGTATTCCATACGATTGATAATGATTACAAAATACTTTACGTGTTATCATGAAACTGGTTGCGTCTTGAGCCCTGCAAATTTTTTTTTTCATTTGTTCGTTATATTCTTAGTCTTACGCAAATTTTATATTCAGTAAATTCACTTAGATACGATGTGCTTCACAAGCTCATAATGTAATAGTAAAACCGTTTTTTTTTGGTACTCCGGTGTTCATTAACTGCGCTGATTGCAGTTGTAAGTTATTTACAGAAAAATGGTTGCAAATAGGTGTAAAAGCGAGTGCTGTAATTTTACACGTAGTAGTTACTTAAACTAAAAAAATAATTTACCTAAATAAAGGAACTGATCACGTGTAAAAATATATAAGACTCAAGTTCTTTAGCATAAATCTTGTGAAACGAACAAATAATTATTTGTTCTCCGTTCAATAAAGGTAAATTTGTTTCATATTTTATACGTCAATAGCAGTGTCTGTTTCACTTAATGAGGTACAGGAGGTTATTTGTATGGTATGGAATGGAATAACTTACTGTATCTTAAATATGTATTGTAATTTGTTCATTTCATTTATTTCCTACTTTAGATAGTGGTGAAATTCCACGTTTGACTGCTGACAGTTCAAAATATGTACACTTATAGTGATATGTTTTAAATTTGTTTTAAATAAGGTTGGTGTGCTTAACCGCTCTAATTAATGCATTTTTTAATAATTTTATTAATATCAAACGATTTGGAGGTGCCGCGAGCTAATGAATTTTCGATGAAGCCAGCAATTGCTGGAACATAGGCAATCATTTACTGTACGATGGCCCTCTACCTACTACGAATTGCAAAGCATAAGGGGGAAATATATGGCTAGGTGTAGTGGACAATTAAAAAATTTTTTTTTAATGTTTTAAGCCATTATTTTTGTGCGTCTTTGGTACTCGCGTATCAAGCTTGGATCGCCATTTTGTACATGAATTAAGACACATTTTATAGTTGCCACTTTGTTTATACGTCCAAATACTAATACAATTTTTCCAAATGTACCGTTACAATTATAATATTTTGGCTAGTTAAAAAGTTCTTTCACTCCCTTGGAAAAAAATGTGATGAATTTAACAGGTCAGTGAACTTGAGCGCAATCGCCCATAAGTTAATGTTTAAATAATTTCAAAAGGCGCAACTCTTCTAGGGCCAAACGCAGATATAGTCGATCGCTTTTAATTGTTTACACTTGAATAGAAGTGCTGAAATAAGCCCTGCCCATAATTGCGTACATTATATGCAAACACTAGTTGTGGTGGTACTTCACGTAATATTGGCAGTGGATTAGGGGCATGAATTTTTTATTGNCATTATATGCAAACACTAGTTGTGGTGGTACTTCACGTAATATTGGCAGTGGATTAGGGGCATGAATTTTTTATTGTTGGCGACTTAGACGACTTCCTTGGTTTTTTTACACTATAGAGTAATAAATCGCGTTGTTGATGCATACTCATATTTCTAAATCTTTCAGATTGGCATTCATGGCCGATCTTTATATTGCTCTTATACTTAGAATAAATAATAGGATAGAGTATTATTTCTGACCTATCCCATTGCAAAAGAAAACTGTACCTCATAGAAAACATAGTAGTTGACACAAAAACGTGTGCGCAAGAATAAAAATATAAAATACCAAAGAAATAACAAAATAAATCAAATACTAATTAAAGTAAACAAAGTAAAAATTAAAAAATCAATAAAATATTGATAAAATATATTTTAATAAATAATATTGTCACGTTCACTACATATCTACTGTAACTATAATTAAAAAACAATTGTTTGATTTTTACGTGTGATTGACGAAAGAGTCAATTCTAGTTGGTAACAGGGAAATCTATTTTCTTTACATTTGGCGAGAGAGTACGCAGTGTGCTGAAAGAAAAAATTCACCAGGGCTTCCACAAGAGCTAAATAAACCGTAAAAAATTGTCAAGCGGATATGCAAAGCATCTCAACGTTTAGCTTCAGTTAGCTTAGGTGAAAGTATCTAGTGTGATATATCTCTATGCGAACTGAGTACTTATATCGGTTGTGATCTCGTTGCCAGAATGTATTGTAAGGTGTGTGTCTTTAACCTGTTCCAGTACCTTGAGCTACGATTCAACCAGAAAGTGCGTGCGATAGCATCCATGGTTTTCACCGTCTCGACGGTGCTGCATCTACCAATAGTCGTGTATGTACCAGCTTTAGCATTCAGCCAAGGTAATTAAATACTTATGATAATTTGTTAAATTTNCATTATATGCAAACACTAGTTGTGGTGGTACTTCACGTAATATTGGCAGTGGATTAGGGGCATGAATTTTTTATTGTTGGCGACTTAGACGACTTCCTTGGTTTTTTTACACTATAGAGTAATAAATCGCGTTGTTGATGCATACTCATATTTCTAAATCTTTCAGATTGGCATTCATGGCCGATCTTTATATTGCTCTTATACTTAGAATAAATAATAGGATAGAGTATTATTTCTGACCCATCCCATTGCAAAAGAAAACTGTGCCTCTTAGAAAACCTAGAAGTTGACACAAAAACGTGTGCGCAAGAATAAAAATATAAAGTACCAAAGAAATAACAAAAGAAATCAAATACAAATTGAAGTAAACAAAGTAAAAATTAAAAAATCAATTAAATATTGATAAAATATATTTTAATAAATAATATTGCCACGTTCACTACATATCTACTGTAACATTAATTAAAAAACAATTGTTTGATTTTTAAGTGTGATTGACGAAAGAGTCAATTCTAGTTGGTAACAGGGAAATCTATTTTCTTTACATTTGGCGAGAGAGTACGCAGTGTGCTGAAAGAAAAAATTCACCAGGGCTTCCACAAGAGCTAAATAAACCGTAAAAAATTGTCAAGCGGATATGCAAAGCATCTCAACGTTTAGCTTCAGTTAGCTTAGGTGAAAGTATCTAGTGTGATATATCTCTATGCGAACTGTGTACTTATATCGGTTGTGATCTCGTTGCCAGAATGTATTGTAAGGTGTGTGTCTTTAACCTGTTCCAGTACCTTGAGCTACGATTCAACCAGAAAGTGCGTGCGATAGCATCCATGGTTTTCACCGTCTCGACGGTGCTGCATTTACCAATAGTCGTGTATGTACCAGCTTTAGCATTCAGCCAAGGTAATTAAATACTTATGATAATTTGTTAAATTTNCTACCAATAGTCGTGTATGTACCAGCTTTAGCATTCAGCCAAGGTAATTAAATACTTATGATAATTTGTTAAATTTTTGCAATCATTAAAACTCCATGTTTAAAGCCGTTGTTTATGAACATATTTTTCTGTGTAATACTCTCTTAAGATTTTAGATATTACATATAATATCGTTGCAAGCAAAGAAATCACAGTGTCCATAGTTTTTGCATAATAAAATTTATTTTTAAAGGGTTTCTTTTTATGGAACGCACAACAATACAGTTTAACTCACTTGCCAAGGCGAGGTTATTTAATTTATAGTACCGTTAACTGGCTAAATAAATTTATACTTATTTTTGAAAATTGTTTAGCCAGGTAATTATTTGATACTTTAAATTTGTTGCTGCCCTTCCCAGTAAAGTATTGAAATAACTTTTGCTGTAATCTCTTATTAGGCCAATGTATTTCGTCAACAGTTTTTAGCTTCGAGAATTAATTTTTATTTACAATTTGTCCTATTCTTTGGGTGTTCTATATTCTGAAAAGAAAATATTTCTACAGCCTATTAAACAAAACTTATTAGATACCTTCATATTTTATTCCCGGAAATAATATTATATATAATTTCTACATGTTTTATAAAGGCTTACATACCGCAAATGCGAACTTATAATAATTTATGTTGCACATCGTTCTTTTATAATATATTTTTGTGAGCTATTTTTATACAAATTTTGAAACATAATATAAATTTGTTCAGAAAAATGTAATGAGAAAAGCAGTTTACTTTCCTCATTATACTCATAACTTTTAAAATAGAATTTTATGATAGATTCACATTGAAATGATAATTGTTTAAATGGTTTTAATTAAGTGAAAAAGATATGTCTCATTTTATTTATTTACAAATATGCTCCCGAAAATACAGACATGGAACATGAGGAAGTTACGAATACGATATTGCTACTATTTTCCCAAATAAAATTAATTNTCCCGAAAATACAGACATGGAACATGAGGAAGTTACGAATACGATATTGCTACTATTTTCCCAAATAAAATTAATTATTAGTTAAAATAAGCTAAGATAAAAATGACGAAGACTGAGAATACCAAAGAAATCACAATAGTGGGAGCCTTTCAACAACGCCCCAATAAATCTCTGACAAAAATATTTGCCAGTAATCTAGCATACTGACTTTTAGATTCGATGACTCACATAGTGCCTGGTTTTCGAATAAATACTGTGTTTAATTGTTTCACATATCAATCGATGAAAATAAAATTAATGGGTATTTCTTCATCTTTAACTAATTAAGGGTTATTTTCTCTATTTCAGTTAGCGGAGTCAACATCCATCTAATAACCCCTATTGTATCCACCACCTGCATTGTTTACACAATGATGGTAAGCCAATATTCTCCTTAAGTAAACGTACGAACTTTACTGCGGCACTCGCATGAACGTTTCCCAAGGATGTGGCACTTTATAAGCCTGTTGTTAACATTATGTGTTGCACGGGAAATTTTTACTCCCGTATTACATGTTATTATAATTTTGTATTTCATCAGCGTGTATTTTTCACTGTGGATCCCAAACCACACAGAATTCATGATCCGTCCAAAATTAGAGATATAAGAATTCTCACTTAAAGAGAAATATATTATGAAATTTTTTGTACATCTCTAAAATTTCGCCATACCGTAACCTACTGACTGGATAGAAAATGTAAGAAAAAATTTTTTCTCACTGATTTAGAGTATTTAAATTAGTTATTAATTAATTTGCTACAACAGTAACTAGGCATTAAATAATACAGTAATTTCTCGCTGCCACGCAACACAAGACGTAGCATGTATTTGTAACAAACACCGATATAGGAGATAATCGCAAGTAAACATGCCAACATGGGTGATATGGTATATTAGATATACTTTGCCATGCCTATCCCC